>WBMV01007406.1:480338-572767 GCA_013396655.1 Campylorhamphus procurvoides
GCGCTGCCCGCGGGGTGGGCACGGTCAGCACCAGGAACAGCTCCGCGGCCCCGGCCCCGCCCCACAGCCTCCACCGCCACCCCGGGCGGGGCCGGGCCTCCGCCTCACCCTCCCCTGAGGGGCGGGGCTCCACCCACTGAGGGCGTATCCAATGTTTAGGGGCGTGGCTTAGCGGCCGGTGGGGGCGTGGCCAAGGTCAAGGGGCGTGACTATGCTGTCGCCTGGCTACCGGGGGCGCGCGCGGCCTCCCCCTCCCGCCGCCCCGCCCCGCCCGTGAGTGAAGCGCCCACTGGGCCGTGGCCCTGGGCGTGGGTCTGTGTGTCCGGCTTAATACCCTGCTCCGGTTGCGGTGCTTTTGTGAATTGGGAAGTCGACCCTTAACTGGGAAGGTTTGGGAAGAAACGAAGGTGCGGCGAAAGGCAGGTAAAGCTCAGCCGCTGAGCCTTCTGTGAGAGAAATGGGGGAGGGGGGAAGTCGGTCCGCATATGTAGCGGGCTTTTTCCCCCTTTTTTTCCTTTTTTTTTTTTTAATTTTAAAATACGTCTTGTGAAGGTCTCTGAGTGTTTCAGTTTGATGTTTCAAGCCATGTTTCGTCTGACTTTTTCGGATTCTCATCCCGCATTAGAATATTAAAATTTAATTTAATTTAATTTTTTTAATTAAATTTAAAAATGGCCGGGGGTTGTGTGGGTCTGTAGCAGGTTGTGCTGGGGGTGAATGTGTGAGACTGAAATCCTGGCTCTCTAAAGAAAGCCAGGGTTTGGTTTTTCTTCCTTCTTCAAACAAGCTTCTCACGTTTTTGGCCTCCGTTTAAGTGAAAAGGCCCACCCAAATTTTCCTCCAACTTATGTTAGTTAGAAACTTGTTTAGGTTTTAATTTGTTGCGTAGCACGGGATGTGTGACTTATGGAAAAGCTGAGATTTGTGAGAGAACAGATGATGAACCGTGATTTGATTCTCTGGGCCTTATTGGTGTGTCTACCTGTGGTTCCACTGACCATGACAGGACCCTTCTGTGTCTGAAGCTCACAAGTGAAGGTCTTGGCACACCCAGGGTTCATTTTAGGGACCAGAGAGAAGTGATAAATGTGTGGTAATTGGAGCAGGAAGGAAAAGACAGTGAAAAAACTGAAAAAGAGCAACAGGCAGTTTGACAGTCAGGACAAAATTGTTATCAACAGCCATATACTTCCATCTGGGGATCAGGGGCAGCACCAACAATCCCTTATACAAAGCCATTCACTTAAAGTGAGAAAATGGGTGCATTGTATATGTTCTCTGAATGCTTTTTCTTCTCATAACAGCTTTTTTTTTTACAAAGCCATTCACTCTGTAATTCAGTTCCATTTTAAAGTCATTTTACACATATGTAACTACTGTATTTTATAACAAGCTCTTTTTATCCTCCCAGTCTTAGATAATACATGGCTTCGCAAGAGAAAAAGCAAGCTCAGCCCTTTACAGACATCTTTGATGAAGATGAAGCTGAAAAATCCTTTCTGTTGTCCAAGCCCACTTGTTTAATTATCTTTGGAAAGCCAGTAAGATGTCTGCTAGAAATATTTTTCTTCAGATATTTTGCTAAAAATTTCTCTTTTCCTTTCAAATCAACAGTTTAGCAATGCTGCTAAAAGGATCAGACACTTTTTCACCTTTTCCACTCTTCAAATCCTGCAGTGTGGTAAAGATTCTGCTCTCATTTAATGAGGCCAATTTTTTGGCCTGAGTGAAGTGATCCATCAGGGACAGTTAAAATTGTTAAATTTACATATTGCTCAAAAAATTTCTTGTTACTTTGACTCCTGCATTGTTTTTCTTTTTATGGTGGTTTAACCCCAGCCAGCACCCAAGGCCTGCACACTCATTCACTCACTAACCACAGTGGGGTGGGACAGAGAATCAGAAGGGTAAAAGTGAGAAAACTCTTGAGCTGAGATAAAGACGGTTTAACAGGTAAAGCAAAAGCCACGAACATGAGCAAAGCAAACCAAGGGATTAATTCACCACTTCCCGTGGGCAGGCATCCCAGAAGAGCGGAGCCCCATCCTGTGTAATGGTTATTTGGAAAGCCAAATGCCATCACTCTGAGTGCCCCCCCCACACACACACACACTTTTTTCTTCTTTCCCAGCTTTATAAGCTGGGCAGGATGCCATATAGTATCTCTTTGGTCGGCTGGGGTCAGCTATCACAACTGTGGCTCCTCCCAGCTCTTTGTGCCCTCCCAGTCTCCTCACCAGCATGGCAGTATGAAAAACAGAAAAGGCCTTGGCTCTGTGTAAGCACTGTTCAGCAACAGCGAAAACTTCTGAACTTTTTTTTCAGCACAAATCCTAAACACGACCGTGAAGAAAATTAACTCTACTGCAGCCAAAACCAGAACAATGTTACCTTATTATTCTAATCTTTTTTTAAATGATGAATTAAAGATATAAGTAACCATAAAAGAGCCTTAAGGTTAATGTACTGACTTACAGACATGCAATGAGATATTACCTAATGCCTTAGTTTGGTGAAAGGAGTTCTTTTTTGGTACAAGTTTGCATTACAACGCGTCTTGCGGTTATATACACTTATAAGAGTGTTCTCAGGTCAGTAGAAAACTACAGTTGACCAGCTTCTCTGGCTTAAAACAAATATCAAATTTCTAACCTCACATGAAAAAGGTAACTTTACATTTTATAGACCAAATCAGCATAAATTGTTCATTGAGAGGCAATACAAAAAAGATTCTCATATTCTCAATCATTGCTTTCAGTATATGCTTTACATTAATACAAATTTTAACAAAGGGTTAAAATCGTACAGGCCTTGCCAGGAAAGCAGGGAATTAGTCTATTTTTATGATAGTATCTTTAATTTATATGACATATCTAGAACAACTACCTATATTTAAGATAGTTCTTTTAAGTTAAAAACATAGTGCCATTAAAGCAAAACCAAATACATATGCTCACATAATGCCTGCAAGATTTAAGATGTGAGTAGGCTGGACTGTTTGCTGATACATTGTTAACTGGGAATGTGATTTATTTATGGGGTTTTACTATTTTTTAATCACAAAATTTATCTATGGGAAACAGATTGTCAAAACAGGTTATACGTGCCCTTGAAAAAAAGGGACACAATCCTAAGGGTAGAAGATTGTGAGTGTTGCAAAATGCCCTTCAGGTGGCTGTACTTAGAGGCCTCCTGACTCTTGGTTATGTTGGTTTTCCTCAGGACTCATGTAAATGATAAAATAAACATTTTGTCAGTATCAAACCAAATTTGTGGACTAACAAGCACAGTTTTTAAACATTTATTTTAGTCAAAGAATATTATCCCTGTGTATCCTACTCAGGAAGGGTTGAGTAGGTTTGCAACATAATTTGCTTTGAGGCTGTAGATAATAAATTTCAGTCCTAGAGGGTTTCTCATAGGAATATGTAGGCAAATAATAGCTGAGTTTTAGATAGAGTTACTCAGAAACAAAGTTGGTATAATTACTTTGATGATGATCAACTGCAAAGGGCAGTAGCAGTATATTAGCAATGCTAGGCAGTATAAAATAGAGGATGGTATTAAAAAGAGTGTTCTGTATTTGCCTAGTACATAACTCAGAGGCCATAATCCCAATGGTAGCTTTTAATTGTTTTTATCATATGAAAATGTATTCTTTATTGGTTTTTTTGGTTGATGTTGCTTTTTGTTTGTTTGTTTTTTGTTTTGTTCTTCCTGTTTTTCATTTAAAAGTGTATTTTCATTTTAAGGGTTCTGGAAAGAAAACATTAGCTAGAAAACTAGCCCAGAGATGGAACTGCATTTTCATAGAAGGTAAACATAGACTTTATTTGGAACATTGCATTTGCTTCAGAATATCTTTTGGTTTAGAATATCCTTGCTGTTCCCTGTAATTCAAAAAGACATGTCCCTGATAGCAGCAAAGGCTTCTGATAAGGACCAAGGAAACATTTTGCGAGAAATACAATTGCTGATAATGGCCTTTTAGTTAGTCTTAGGAAATCACTGTGTTGGGGTTTTTTTTCATCATAATCAAATTCTTTTCCCAATCCTGTAAGGTGATTCATGTGACCCTTCTTGTCCACACGGAGGCAACACATTCAGTTCCAGAGAGCACAGGCATTTGCTAATACAGACCATGAAAAAATAGGAGGATCTTTGTTTTCTTTGTGCAGTGTTCAGTGCAAGGGGGATGCCCTCCAGGAAGCAGGAGCATAGCTTTTGTATCACTATAAGTAATAAAGGAAGGAATGGGGACTAGCACTTTCAAATTTCTAAACCCAAAATATCCAGTGGCTTATTTCAGAAGGTGTAGTAGTTAATTTCTCCAACCATGCATTTACCAGAATACAAGGTGTCATGTAATTTTTAAGCTATTGAGCTCCCTTTCTGACAGTCCCTCTCATCAAAGGCTTTTGAAGATCTGTAGAGTAAAATCTATTATTTATAACATTATCTTATTCCCTATCAACACATCACATACGATTTCCTTTACATTTTGAGGCATCTCAGAAAGAAAGTAGGTTCCTATAAAAAATAATTAAGTCTCTGGAAGTTGGTTTTTTTGGTACTAATTTTGTCAGCAGTAACCAAACAAATGCCAAAAAATCTATAATTTTTTTTTAAGCCCTGGTAATTTTTTTTATATCCATGATATTATAATTCACAAATCTTGCTTCTTTCACTTAAGTTTTATGTAAAAAGAGCACTTTTACATAAAAAACCAGTTTGAAGGGTAAACCAATATTTTTAAGTAGAAGAAAAGGAAGCACATAATAACGGTAACTATGGAGCAATTTCTTGAGTACCTCCTTGGGAACACCAAATTATAAGTCTGATTTTAGGGTATATATGTGTACAGTTTTTCTGATTAAGAATGTATTCTTTACGTATCATTTATGCTTAAGCTTTGTCTTAAATTTGCCCCCTGGTGTTTTTTATTGTTCTAATGAAAGCCCTCTGGTGGACAATGTAACACTTCATATCCCTATGAGTATGCAGAGTTATTCATCAAATGAAGTATCTTTATCTTCTTTTGAAGGTTTGGAACTCCAACATGGTACAATTCAGTTTTAATAAAGTGCTTTTTGGACTTATGTAAATGTAGAATTTTAAATTCCTATTATTGTATAATAAAAAATTAATGCCTGATCCAAAACATAGATCAGACCAAAATCAGAAGGGACCTTAGGAATTTACTGAAGCCAGTCCACTCTGTTTGACAGTATTTAGGCCATAATTGACAAATGTCCATCAAATTTGTTTTTAAAAATCTCTAGGCTGTCTCTGTAACACAGTCCTTGCCATTAAGAAGTTTTTCTTAATGACTGATCTAAATCTCTTTCTGCATTTTTAAGCTTCATTTCTAAAATCAGAGAATTCTTTTTTCATTTTGCTCATGATATTTCTTTTAATCTTCTTTTGGCCAGCGTACCCACACATGTACACACATATTCCTTTGACTTTGTTAGTGTTTTTAGATTTTCTACATCAAAAAAAAGAAAACCCAAAAACCCTAACAAAAATCGCACAAAGACATTCAACATATATGAACATGAATCATTTAGTTCAGAAAGGACTTCCAGCAGTGATTGAGTCCAACCTTCCTCTCAAAGCAGGGTCAGCTAGAGAGGGTTGCTCAGTTGAGTCTGGAACATCTCTAAGGATGGAGTCTCCACATTCTCCTACAGAAACACTTTGCAATGTTTAACTACCTTCACGATGAAAAAGTGCTTCCTAATTACCCTACTCGAATTTCTCATGTTCCTACTTGTGTCTGTTGCCTCTTGTCCTAGTAGCACTTGTGTGAAGACAGTGGTTGTCTCTGTCACCTCTCAGTAAGTAGTTTTAGACAGCAGTAAGATGTGTCCAGTTTTCTTCAGGCTGAACAAGGCCAGTTCTTTTTGCCTCTCCAGTACATTCAACTGTTCTATCATATTGATGCCTTCCGTTGGACTTGCTCCATTGTATTAATATCTGTCCTGTGCTGTGTTAAAATTAAACCAAGATAGAGAATTATTAAATAGGAAAGGTGTTCACAGTCTTTTTAATTTGATATAATACTTTCTATCCATTTTTTCAATGAATAGGACAATACTCATAAATAAAACAGGGCCAGGGTGCAGATTTTCTGATTTTCTGTATTCTTTATTAGTACCTTTTGTTTCAGTTTTAGCCCATGGCAAATACTGTTCTCTTGAACACCCATTCATAGTATGAAGGATGGGATGTGCAACAGTCATCATTACTAGTAGGAATAGTTGGAAAACAGACACTGTGTTTTGAGAAGAAAGATTATGGCTTTTTAGGCATGAGCCATCTGGTTTTAGAACCTTTCCCTGACCTGTTTTATTAGTAATATAAACATAGCCTTAAGGGTCATTCTTGAAAGCTTTTGTTAAATGTCTGCTTATTTGTACGGAAGTGTGAAAGACTTCCAGGGTCATTCTGCTATGATGCCACTGTCCACAGAGACAGAAGGCCGGTCTTTGAATTTAATGGATGTCAAATTTAGTATTTATTTAATTTTAGATAATTAAACTATATAAGAAATAGGTTCTTAAGGGCATTTTTTAAGCAAAGGGTTTTGTGTGTCCAAGCAGTTCTGCTAAATCTTGCTTTTAAAATTTAGGAAGCAATTGAACTCCAGTACTTATCTCTAGGTTATAAAATAATAATGCTGATTTAATATAAATCAGCAGTTAAAATAATCCTGCAAAGCTGCTGTTGTGCATTTTTCTGTAGTATATACAGGGTTAAATTGTAGGGAAAAACACCTCCCTTTCGAGATGGCACCTAGTTCTGGATGGGCAAAATATAATAATGGCCCTAATTATGATGGCTTATCATTCAAAAACAGTCTGGTTGCTTGGAGCTCACATACATACTCAGATGTTTGTATGTATGTATCTGCATATACCTGTATGTATAGAAAATACTTTTTATTAACTATTTTAATTTTCTTCTGTCTGATGTGCTTTGTCAGCTGCGGAAGTAATTCAAACAAATATTAATGAAGAAACAGAATATGGACTTAAGGTAAAAGTCTAATCTTCCAGTAAGTGTTTCACATTCTTAACAAATACATATTGTATAAAACTATGTTTTGCATTTTTATCTTAGTGTCAAGAACTGCTTTTTAAAGGTCAAAGTATTTCTGAAGAACTGGTTACTGAAATGATTCTGCAAAAGCTTGAGTCACCAGAAGTTACTCATTTTGGTAAGTATATTTATAGCCTGAACTTCTTAGAATGTGCTAGCTATAATTTTCTAGAATTACAGAATATGCTGAGTTGGAATGGGACCCATCAGGATCATCGAGTCCAGCTCGTGGCCCTGCACAGGATCATCCCCAAGAACCACACCACGTGTCTGAGAGCATTGTCCAAACGCTTCTTGAACTCCAACAGGCTTGATGCTGTGACCACTTCCCCGGGAAGTCTGTTCCAGTGCCCAACAACCCTCTGGCTGAAAAACCTTTTCCTCGTATCTAACATAAACCTCCCCCAACTCAGCTTCAGGACATTCCCGCAGGCTATGTCTCTGGTCAACACAGAGAAGAGATCAGTGTCTACCCCTTTGTTTCCCCTCATGAGGAAGTTGTAGACTGCAATGAGGTATCCCCTCACCTCAGACACTCCTCATGAGGCTTCCCCTCTTTCCACACGTCACATCTGTTGGTGCTCAAATTTGATTTATTTGTATTAGATGGTAGCACTTTTTCTCATGCTCCTCTGGTTGTGAAATATCAATAAAATAAGAGTGTGTTTAGGGATTAATTTACTAGTATAAGAGATCAGCAAGTGTCATACGAGTCCTATGTTGTGTTAATTTTGAGAAAATTAATTTGTCCCAAATTTTAAGTGTTGCTATGACTCTCACTTGACAATATTATCTGGTTAGAAAACTTCTATGATTTAAAATACAGATTTTTTTTTAAATACTTCTACAACACAAGAAAAATGCATCAGCAAAAATATTTCAAACCTTTTAAATAATGAAAAAGAAGGGAAACAGATTATTGAAAATGCAAAATATTATGATTTTTTTATCTTACAACATTGTTTGTCCCTTTCTGGAAGGTGAGAATAGTATTGTTAGTGGTAATAATTCTTTTATTTGAGGAAAGATTATATTAATTGAGGCTATCAAGACTAATGCTGCAGATCTTGCTAGAGTCTGAACCTGCTTTTCTGAAGAGAAAACAAATACACTGCTAAGTGGAAAGAAAGTAAAAAGGAAATGCATAATTTCTTGTTCCAATTTTGATTTGAAGTTTCCATTTTAGGAGGGAGACAGATGTAATGCCAAGAAAATTTTGAGTCTCTACTGCTCTGAAAACTAGCACACTTTTTAAGCTTTCAGTTGAAATGGGTTTTGTTCCTTCTCTAGTCCAAGACCCAACAGCTTTGCAAAATATGCAGCCCTAACTGGTGAAGCCAGACTTTTAAAACAGGATTAAAAAAGATAGAGAAATAGAGAAGAAAGAAAGGAGAGAAAAAAAAAAAAGATGATGGGGACACAGAATGTGCTGGAAGAGGTATCAGCAGAAATGCCAGTCTCTTAATCCATATGTTAGTACTTTATTATAAGGGCATGAAGAGGCATTTGTGTTATTGGAGTTCCCCTCCTTGAGTCAGTCTGAAGATGTGTGTATCGCAGAGGACCACATAGATCCTAGAGAGTGTAAACATGACTGTAAAATTGATAAAAGTTTGGTTCTCACAGCCAAGACATTTTCTGTATTACGGGTGCCCCAAAGTAGCAAGGAACAGAATAGCCAACATTCTACTATTTTTCCTGCTTACTAAAACTCATCTCCAAAATCAGTTTTTGTTAAGTATTTTTTACTTCTAATAACTTTTTGTTTATCAACTACTATCTTAGTATAATCCTTGGGAAGCGTAAGTAGGCTTTCAGCAGGAACTAATCAGTCATTTCTCTGTTAATTATTCATTAAAGATTTTGGAAACTGTTATATGAGAGGCTGAGTTTTTTACTTTTAATGTTTGTAAAATACAAATTTCTAAACAGTACACACAGTATTCTTTGAAATTATACTCTTCTGACCTAAATAATAAACGTGTTGGAGAGTGATGTGCCAGAGATATCCACAAGTGCTAATGCAAATGGTAATATTTAACAACTGTAAGTCACTAAACTGAGATTTTTTTTCGTTACTTCCAAAGGAGGTCAGATATGAAACTTCTAAGCTACTTCTTGAAATAAATAGTGTCTCTTATTAAAATAACATAGGCACTGTACAATCACAAGTAAACTTGTATTTTAGGGCATTGTAGGTAAGAAAATATAGAATTATAAAGTCTATGTGACTGAAACACTTGCTTTTTCTTTTTCTTTTTTTTTAATAGAGGAAGAAAATCAGAAGTTCATATCAGGTTAACCTAAATAATATTTGCAAAGGAAAGATCTATGTCATTATCACAGGGGGGAACTACTCAATTAGCATGATTTAAATCAAATAGGAACAGAGTTGTTTATTGAATAACTGACAATCAGCAAAATGGTGATCAGTGAAAAGGTTCAATATCAGCCACAAAACAAAAGCCACAGCACTAGGCACTTGCCAAATGTTAAACACCTAAAAATTTTTGAACATACTCATAAAACTAATTGCAGGGAGTATACCCAAACTGGCATGGTTATGCATGCAAATCCCCTCTCAAAAATGTGTGTAAGTTACAAGCATACATTCCCTTTTCTGAGAATACATGTTCACCTATTTAAGGATGCTTTCTGTTGGAAATGCAGTGCTCCATCTTTGTGAGCCATCTCCTGCAGTCTAATAAGCTGCACACCAGTGAGACAGCTCCCCATGAGCTCACGCACACTCAAGATGTGGTTCACTGTGTATTTAACCTTGTTCTGGCAGTCCAGTAGTTGAAATGCAGATTACTTAGAGCCTCCAAGAGGGAGACTGCTCTGCCAGGCCTAGCCAGAAGGTTGTGGTGCTAGCTCATCAAACCTGGTTAGGCTCCTAATTTTTCACCTTGCCCTCTTCTCCTGGTGACAAATTTTAATGCTGCTTTTCAAGGCGCCTGCTTCTCTTCTCAGAAGTTTCTTGGTAATTCCCTGGTTACTATTCCATCTGTTAATTGTTGCCTTAGGTATACCTCATCATTGTTAGTCTCTTCATATGATTGGTTTGAGGGCAAACGCTCTCTCAGAGAACATTTTCCCATGTTACACTCCTATTGGCCTCACGTGAGCTATTATCTGGGATGTGGTGATAAGCAGAGGCTGTGCAGACTCTTCCCACCTACCAGTTAGAATTCCCTAAAAGTATCAAGAACTTAGAATCCAGGTTTTCAATTTCCTAGAGGAGTGACTAGGTATTCTGCGCTGTCTTGCTTATCCTCTTCTATAAATTTTGCATCTATAAATAGTAGCTCCCCAAAGAAGCAGGAGTCTTCACTCCCAATACCTCTTGCAAACACTGCTTTGTTTTTGTGCTGCCCAGACTTGCATTTAAATGTTAGCACATAAAATTCTAAGCATGCACCATTTCTCTAAGGAAATATTCTCATTATTTGTCTAAAAAAAAATAAAATCCATCCAATTGTTGTTTAGTCTCTCATTCTGGCCTTATAAATATTGATTTCCTTGCTATACAGTAGTTCTTACTGCACCACATGCAGCCATTAGTAGTTACAGTACTATCTAGGAACTTGAAGTCACAATTTCATCTGCGGGGCTGAGCACTGTAACGAGGAAAAAAGGTACCACTATGCTTGTCATATAGAGCCAATGTCTGCTTGCCAAACAGCATTATGAATCCTGAGTGAACAGATGCTTACCAAGCTGGGTACCTCCACATCCATACCTTGTGCATAGTGCCTTCTCTTGAGAGGCAGGAGAGTGGGTCAGACTCCCTTCATTGTGCATAGAAGCAGGGACCTTACAAGGTTGTATCAAAAAGCCTAGACTCTTGCTTTGTATCATAGAGTGGCTACTTTTTGCAGTGCCTTTTGCAAGATCTTTTACTGGCAAAAATGGTCACTGAAAGCTTATTGCTCTTCAGGCACTACAATGTCTGAACTAAGCATGTAAAGCAGGTGGTCTGAGTACAATCTTTAATGTCTACATAATTCTTAATTGAAATACCAAATTTTGAGGGTACTCTATAAAGTTGAAAATGACACACTTTTTCTGATCTGTGTTTCATCTGAAGTAGACATGGGGGCACAGGTTTTTTTAGTAGTATTATATCATGTACATGGTTTAAAGTTGTGCCTCTAAGTGTATTGTTTAAAGGAGGTGAGTATAAATACCCCTATATTTGACATAACCTTCTAAAAAATTTGTTTAATAAAATGTATTTGGCAGGTTATGTTCTCAGTGGATTTCCTTCTCTCTCGGAGGAATACTTGACTGTTAAACAGCAAATAGAGAAAATAAAGAATCTAAAATTAAAACCGGATTTCCTGATTAGCATTAAGGTAATGTCATCTTCATTAATTTGATAGTAATTTTTCTGATTATTAATAGACTCATATGCTGTGTATGCCAAAAGATAATATTTTTGTTTGTGCACTTGAGTATAGTATTTATTGAGGAGTCATAAATTGTTCTCTTATATTGGAATTGAATTTCACTAGTTTGTTCCATTATAAGCATTGCTCAGGTAAAATAATGAACATTTTCTAAACCTTCAGCTGCACTTACAGTCTTTGTACCCCTACTGATTAGAAGATACAGGTTTTCAAGAAAAGGAAATTTTGAGTAACATGATTATTACAGGATTTTGGATACATGTACATCTGCCATTCATGTATTGCAGGAAAGAATTTTCCACATGTGAAAGTTAGAAAGCAAACTGTTATATTCACTGTTTGTGAAACTGCTTCTTATTCATTATTCTTTAATCTAGTTTATAAATCTCAGTTTCTTCATGAGCAGTAATGTGACATACCAGATATTTTGCAAAAGTGACTTTGATAGAACCAGAGAAACATAAATCATTGTAAGTATAGGATTAATGGACTTTCTCAATAGAACTTAAAAGAATGAACTGGCTTTCTACATCCATATTAGTAAAAAAACAAGGCAAGATGGTCTCTTCAGATATCAGGCCAGCTAATTTGGCCACACTTTGCTAACCTGTCTTGTTAGTCAAAATGGTATGGCCATGTTCAAACTGCCCACTGGGACAGGCCCTAGGCTTCAGGGTATGGACTTACTCTATCATTTTGCAGATTTAACTCCATGTTTATTTTAATCTCATACTTTCAAGACTGAATTTGCTTGAACATGCATAGAGAAAATCTGTGAATGCGTACTTCAAACCCCTTCTCTATGGTCATGGAAAGATCTTAAAACATCAGAGAAACATACCTTTGTGCTGCTTCAGGCGGACTTGATTTTTTCAGAAAGTCAATCTTTGTTTTAATACCAGGTAGTGAGAAATCCCAGTTCTTGAGATTATGTGTAGTATAGTTTCATGTGACACAGTACAAATAGAGTGATACTAACTATACTAGAAAGAAAAATTGAATTCTTGACTTCATATAGTAACATCATCATCTCCTCTAGGAAAAAGACTGAGACTAAATGTGCATTAAAAATCCTTGTCCCAAAGTCAAATGAATAATTTTGCCTTTGATTTTAGTGTATTCAAGCTGTTTTCACAGAAATGTCAGAATAGTAACTATTTTCTTTAGATCAAAAAGAAAGGAAGAAGGGAGATTCTAGATAACTTTGGAAATAATGAAGTTCTGTTACTAGCAGACATATTCAGAGAAATTTTATCTCACCAAGAAAAAGATATTATAGCAGTATAATAAACACATGATTTCCTTTTACTTACTCCTTGCTAGTGTCCAGATTATGATTTATGCCAAAGAATATCAGGACAAAGGCAACACCCTGAGTCAGGGCTGATATATCAGAGGAGCCAGTGGGATCCTAAAGTTATTGAGAAGCATAAGAAAGAGAAAAATCAGGATGAAGAAGAGGATGAAGAAGAAGACCAGGAAGAGGAGGAGGAAGAAGAAGATGAGGATGAAGAAAAGGTAAATATTGCTAATTTCTAAACCAGACGAAGTATTATAATGTACTTTAGACAAAGCAGAACAAATTCTGATCCTCTAAAATATTACCATATTACATTATGAATTAATTTTGCTCAACTTTAGTCTTAATTCCTTTTCTGTTCTGCTTTAAGAGGTGTGGGATAGTACTGAAATGGTACATTTAAATGACAGCAAGTGTTGGTGATTGTATAGCTTAACCTGGACTTAGTCTTTACCTTAGAAGTCACTGAGCTGTTTATTGACATAAGTTAAAAGACAGTATCAGGAGGAGAAGGGTGACTCTACATTGCCTGTTTTTGATGTCCACAAATAAAAAGAGTTCTTAAATGTTGTTTGTTGTAGAAAGTTTTGCTACTATTTGCAGGATGCTAGCTTATTTTCTGGTTTTGGTGTTACATTACTACAAATGGATTTTCTTTTCTTTTTTTTCATGAAGGTATTGTTTTTGAATTCAGGTTGAATTTTTATAGTAGTGCCAGCAACTTACCAATGCAAGTTCTAGGCACATTCCTCCCCATTTGTGGAAACTGCATTTCATGAGGATAGGATCGTGGTCAGCAATTACTGGACTCATTGCAATACTCTGCAAAGCTATTTTATTTACCTTTGACTGAAGACAAAAAAAATTTTAATCCGTTATTTCTGTATCTTGAAATTTTATTCTGCAGACTGGAGATCCACGTAAGAAATCAGACTATTTTCATCAGTTAGTGCAGAGGCGTGAAGATATACTTGAAAATGCAGAAAAAAGAGTTGAAACATATAAGAATATAATGCTTCCTCCTTTAGAAGTAAGCTAAAGCAAAGTAGTATGATTATGCATAATAGAAGATTTTTAAAAATATCTTGCACTGTTTTAATTGTGGGGTTTTAGTTTGGGATTTGTTGTATGGAGGTGGTCATGCTACAACATATCCCCAGATTCTGAAATTCATCTGAAATCAGTGATACAAAGTTTCCATCTGTAGGTGATTTTTCTGCTGTGGAGGCAAGATAAAGTTCGAATTTTAAATGCTTGAGTTTAAAAGGGATATACAAAGTACTGGCCACCACAGATGCTTTCTCAATCTCAAAAGTGAAGTATTGAGGACTCCAGTGTACCATTACCTGCACTCATTCCAGAATGCAATCCCATAAGTAATCTGCCCTTTACATCCATTGCCTTCCACTCCCATAGATTCCCTGTCTCACCTGCTTCATTGTCTGCAGATTTGTATACACACTAATTAGCCCATCACTTTGCTTTGTCACCTTTTTCATTTCAGCAGCTATGACATTGTTAATTTCTCCCTGTTGTGTTCAGGAAAGTGGATTTACTATGTGTCTTTGTTTTGTTTTGTTGTTTTTGGTTGTGTTTTTGGGGGGTGTTTTTTGTTTGTTTTGGGTTTTTTTTTACAAAAAAGCCCTAACAGGTCCAAAGCAATATTTTTTTCATTTTATTTTAATTTTTTTCCTATCTCCTGGTACAAGCAACTGCAAAATCCTCATGTTTGATGCCCACTTGGCAATTACTGATTATGTCCTTTGACTTCCCTCTAAATTAGTTAATCCTATAGATAAAATTGTGTAAAACTAGTGTAGTGTCCTTTGCTTGTTACAACAAACTTGTTACTGCTGTGAAGGGGAAAACTAAAAATGTGATATCTTTAATCATTACACAATCATATGGGTTTCTCATAAACAAACTAATAGAAAGTTGTTTAAATTACATTAGGATGTATACCAAACTTCAACAGTTTCAACACATGTCACTAGTTGGTAGGTCTTACTTAGACTTCACTAGTGGTGAATATATTAGTGAAGATACTTAGTGGTCCACTAATACATTAAAAGAATGTAGGGTTTTGTCATTGGCCTAGGTAGAGGTTGAGATGATGAAATTGAAATAAAAACTTTAAAGATGTGCAGTTGGCACTGAACTGGGATAGGTAGAATGAACTTTGGAGAACACACTTTGATTTCTTGATAGTTGTTAGGGTTAAATTGATTAGAAATAAATGAGAAATACTACAGTGATGAAGGAAAGCTAATGAACAGCTACAACATGTGAACTAATTGGCTAGACCTCAGTACTGCAGACAGTCTGCAATCTGTGGGATTTTAGTTAGTCAAAACTGAGTCAATAAATGAGATGCTATTGCATTAATGCAAATATTGTAGATGTACTAATAAGACCATAAGACCATTGTATATAAAAGAATTGCAAACTATTAGCTTCTCTGTAGAAGAGTATGAGAAAGAAGTAATTAGTTACTATCTATTTCTACCAAAGATAGGATAGATAATTTAATTTATAGTATAGAAGAGAGACTAGACACCAGGAAATTAGCTGTGACCATAACTGTAGTGAAGAACTGGAACAGATTATCTGCAAAGTTGTAAAGTCACCTTCACTAGGCTTTTCCAGGGCTGAGGTTAGAACAATATGTGTCAGGAATGGAGTGAGTATTCTCAGTCTTTAGAGAGAGACATTAACAATGGACATGGGGGGTTTATTTTAATCTAATGCCTTATTTACTAATGGGAAAATTGAAAATAAGGAAAATCAAATATATTGTTCAAATTTTAAAGAAATTGGGAGTCAGGATGAAAATGGTCTCATGGCTGGTATTTCCAGAAAATGTGTTAATTGACATTGTCATCATTTTCCAGCAAATAATTAAGGTAGTCAGACAATTAGAAGTTGAATCAATACACAAAATGTTACTGTACAGTGATATTTTTTAGCTCTCTTGCACTTGAGCTATGACATCTGAGCTGTTTTCTGAATCCGTTGTAACCCAAATTTTGGAATTCTTTCTATGTTTATCTGTCACTGAATGAAAGTTTCTCCTCAGAAGATTTTATAAGCTATTAGTACATGAACCTTGATTTTGATGAAGTCCACAGGTGTCCTGCCTTAGATATGTATAGAAACAGAATTAGTTTCAGTGTCATTATCTGGTTTACTACGCCCAACTGATGAGTATGTCTTCGTTCTTAAACAGGAATTGTTGGCTGAACAGGATTGGCAACGTCTTATTGAAGTTGATGGAAATCAGCAGCCAGATGATCTCTTTGAGGTAAGTCAACTATGCACCAACTTGGTTAACCTCCACTAGAAAATAATTTCTCGATTCTATGTATTGTTCTGCTATTGGCCGAATTTTAAGTCATATTTAAAACTTAATCATTTACTATTAGAAAGCATGACCTTTGAAATACTTGCTTTCATTGCTCTCTTAGGTATAGGACTCATTGCACTGCCTTCAGGCATATATATATAACATGAGAATGTTGTCAGGAAGGCTACAAACTCTTTTGTATTGTCTCCATCTGGTTAATATGAGAAATTAAAACATTTTCAGTATTATATATTTACAGAACTAGTCTATTTTTTGCTTGTTTCTAAAATAATAACAATTTTTATGAATTTTGATATTTCTTTGCAATGTAATAGAAGACATTTTATTCTTGTAAACTGTTCTGCTGAGTGCTTGCATCAAGATTTTTAGCTTACAACTTAGCAACTTGGTCTCCCTATACAAAACCGTACAGTGGTAGATTTTGAAGATAAATAATCTTATCCTCTGCCTCAAATCAGAACCTAAAGTATGGTGTTGAAAATTAAGTAGAAGATTGTCCTTGACAATGTAGGAAGTGAGCTGCTCCTGCATTTTCTTCTCTGTTGTTTGAAACTAATTGTATCAATTGTAATTCTGTAAGTATTATTTCAATTTATGCTTAACTTTACCACCAAGAGTGGTCCTACAGGGAAAAGAAATCCCAGCAATCTTGCGGGATTGGCACATACAATTTCCTCATTTATGATGTTTGTGAACATTATAATACAAAATTTATAGCAAATGCAATCAAGTTATATAGTGATTACAACCATTTTACCTACAAGTAAGGGCCTTTCATAAAACAGAAAGAAAGAAACAAAAACCTATTATAAAACTAATTCAAACGACAGAATTTTCTTTTTCATTTCAAGAACATTTGTATTCAAGCAACATTACATTCAGGAAATACTTCATTTAAATTTAATGTCATCTGATTCTCATTGGTAGACATCTGTTTTAAATACCTTTTAACATAATCTCCCCAAATTTATATTACTTCTGAATATGCATAATCTGATTTCCTAAAGAGACTTGCCTCTTCTTCAGACTGGAACTCATCTGAGTACTTCCACTGATTTCAGGGAAAGAATCCTTAACAGCCTATTCCTTTAGAAGGCTCAGGATTCACAGCATAATGAGGAGATACAAAGACTGTGATTTGGCATTTTGCACTGCCTGTATCTACCAAATAGCTTGTTAAAATGCAGCTCAGTAACAAGCATGACTCCAAACTACAAACTGGACTTTAGTGTAAATGTTACAATTTTAAATATACTTGAGGGGCCCTTTCAGATGACTAAAGCAGTTTTGATTGGTACTAAATTGGTATTTTCTCTTTAGTCAGTGGTCATTCAGCTTCAGTCTAAGGATGTTCGAAATGCTGCTCCTATAATTCGACTTCAAAGTGAACAAGAAGAAGTAGTGCTGGAAGGAAAGAAAAATGTAAGTGTTCTTTCTAAAGTGATTAACTGTAACAACCAGTTTTTTTTTTCTGCTGTAAGCTTATATTGTAACATCTTTGTTTCACAGCAGTTTGTTTTCCTGTGCAATAAGGGCATTTTTTTAAGTCTTGATTTTTCAGAAATGAGAATTCCAGATAATTCTGGGAGTGAACCCCATATAAAAAGTGTGAAAATAAAAAATGGTTTCATCAAAATAAATAGTTAATAAAACATTATTATAATGAAATTTTGAACAAAATTATTTCTTTAGCAATAAAGAATTAATTCCTTCCAAGGAAATAAAGAAATTTTAGCCAAAGGATAACAATCTCAGCAACTGACTCTTAGCTCAGTCCTTACAATGTGCTAATTCAAGTCTAGCAACATTCTGCATAACTGAAATCACGTTCATTCTATTTCCTGTAATTAGAAATATGACAAGTTAGTGCTGGATTTTGCTGAAACATGACAATTATGATTTTTGTTTTAGTTGAGGTCATCTTTCCTGCATCTTAACAAAACTTTGAATATACAAATTGCACTGTAACTGTACATTTTCAGAGAAACAGCCCTCCTTCATGTTTCTCTTTTCTCTGTTCTTAACAAGTTTACAAGTATTTATTATTGAGTTAGTTTGCATGTTTGTTTTATTTTGTGTGTAAGCTTTTAGTAACCACAGTATTTGGGGCACAGAGTTCTGCATCTTAACTGGACATTTTATACAAGAATTGCTTCCCTTTTTGCTGACCCTGCAACCTTTTAGCTCAGTGTCCTCCAGCTGTTGATATGCAGAAGTCAGTGAATACTTTTGTTCCGTACACTTACCCTCTAATAACTCAGTATTTTAGACTTCTGTCCTGCTCATATGTAGCTGTACTGAAGAGTTTCAGTCTATTTAATCTTATTCCTTCTTACATGCCAATCTTTCTGTGGGATTGATCCGTTATATTACTTTTTTCTGAAACTATTTCAATTTTACTGTGTATTTTTTGAGATTGGGCAGTGGGAGATATATAGCAGTAAAGACAAGGACAAGATTTATGCAATTAAAAAATAAACCTTTTACATCTATTCTCACTTTGCTAAACATTCCTAATATTCAGATTGTTTTTTGACTGCTCTTAGGCATTGACCAAATGTTTCCATGGAAGTATGTATTCCAGGATCTATTCCTGACTTGTGACAGTTAATGAGAACTCACCATTTTCTGTGTAAAACTGGTATTTTAATCCCTGGCTTTCTAGATTCTGAAGGTTCTTCTGCAATTCTTCACACCCAGCACTTGCTTCTACTATTCTGAATAATTTAGAGTCATCATAACTTTGGGATTCATTCACTATTCACTTTCTGTAAAGGGTCTATTAAACTTACTTCAATCACATGATATTTCTGCATGCCTAAAATAGGTATTTTTTCCTTACTATTCCCCGCCACAGACCATGGGCTTTTTATTATCCTCTTTAGAAGAATTCTGGCCATCTTCTGTCGTCTTAAATAAATGGCTCATTATAGTTTTAGATTTCTGAAAATAACAAGTAGACCCTACAGGCACTAATTTAAGTACTATTTTTGTTAAATAAACAAAAAAAAATGAAGTAATTTCTCCTTAAAATTGTCCTACAATTCTGAAATATAAATTATTTTTTTTAAATATTCTAAGAAGCCTGGTGTGGTTTTCTTTTTAGTGTTGCTTATTTTCCATCAAAATGTTTGAAAAAAGTTTAAGAAAAAGGCATTGGTAGCTTCAGACAGAAGTTATTTATGCTGTGATTGCTATTTTGATAAACAGGATGAGCTTTTCCGAATACTGTCATCTTACAACCTAATAGCACCCAGATACCGATGGCGTAGAAGCAGGTGGGGACAAGCATGTCCTGTGGCTCTTAAAAAAGGTGACATTGTAATGGGAAACCCAGACTTGGCTGTCAGGTTAGTGGAATTTGCCACTTTTAATTTTCATTTCTATTTTATAAGTGTCTATATCTGTTAGCTTCTCTTCTGTTTTAAGTTTTCTAGGTAAAATGTACATACTGTCATCCCCAGAGGCATTGAAAACATTCATGTTGAATCCACGGCCTTACCTCTTGCCACCCATGCCACTTCCTCCTTGTAAAGTATTAGTATTTGGTCCTCCATTCTCTGGAAGAACAACTATTTGTAACCTAATTGCACACAAATATAAAGGGCAGGTATGTTTTTAAATGTCCTATGTAGCAAGGGTATCAGATGAGACTTGGGAATCAGTTACATACATTCCTGTTCTTGTTGTCTTATTAACATACACATTACAAATATATGGATTACAAAGCAAACATAGTATTTCAGTGAAATTCGTTTATATGAAAGTAGATGCATTTAAAAAATACTTTTATTTACCCTCTGTGTAAGACAATACTTATGCTTCTGTTATTTGTTTTAGCATTAGAATATTATGATTAGCTTTTGTATTAAGATAATTAAATATAAATGCAAATTAAAAATAACACTGCACTTGAATTATATGTAAATTTTTATGGATCAGGTGTTATATTTCTTTTCTGTGATATTTATATTTTTTTCAAATCATTTCACTAGGTTCTCGATATGGCCGAACTCATTCAACACCATATAGAAGAATCAAAGGAAAAAAACATTGAGCAAGTGCAAAGGGATGCAGTTGAAAAGGCTATAGCAGCAGTGAAAAGTAGAATGGAGTTAGAAGAACAGTCAGAAGAATCAGGTGAATAAAGTGAATAAATGGTCTTTGAAGCTATCTTATTTGCAATAGGTTATTTAATGGAAGCAGTTGCTGTCACTTTGACTTATAAACAGTTACAGTTTCTATGCTTGCTGTGCATTAAATATGAACCAAAACAACATGCAATGAAGCAGATAGCCTAATAGAATTCAGTATATATACATATTTATATTTTTATGTAAATCCTCTGAATTTGGTGGCCATGAGTATTAAGAAAGAGTTTTCTGAGCTCTGAGCTGATAGTATAAATTGGTTCTGACTGACACTGGTTGAAAACTTTCCATTTGAATGACTTTCTGGTAAGTAAAATCTCTGCAAAATTGAAATTGTCTTCAAGAAAGCAGCTTGTCAGCTAGTCTGTTGTGAATCCACAGTCTACAGATTTTTCACTTTGGAGCAGCCTTCCAGGTACGCTGTCTCAGATGGCACATTCACAAGTTTCTCTGGCTCCAGTCAGATTTAGACTCTTAAGCTGCCCAGGTTTTTGCATCTTAAATTCAGAAAATATTTTGAAAAAGTGAAAATAATATGTCATTTTAATATCTTAAACAAAATTTGTGTTTATTTTTTTTCCCCAGGAAATTTAATGGGGGCTTTTCAAAATAGTTTCTTTTGAAATGCGAATTCTTCATTGAATTAGAATTGCTTTTTCCAGTTAGTTCTAGTTATGGTTCAAATGGACAGTCAAGCTATTTTGCATTATTCAACTAAGCAAGGAATCACTGTGTTTGACTTACTCGTGGGTAAATACATATCTAACAAGAAGTCAGGATACTCCTCTGGTGCTGCAAAACAGACAGAGTGATAAAAAGGCATTGGTGTTGCAGTAAGAATAAGGGTGAGCTATGACACCAAAATTAAAACTATTTAGCAGTGTCATGTTCCAGATTCCTGGCTATGTAAATACTTTTGAGGACAGGTAAGCGAAATCTTATTAGGATTAAGGTGAAATTAATTTTAATTAATGACCTTGGAGAGCAAAAGCAATTTTATTGCAAAACAGAACTACAGATTATGTATTTTCACTTACATACCTTTTTATAACCTAAGATTATTTCAGAATTTTTTAATAGATAAGAAGAATGGGTGCTAATTCACACACAAGCAGAAACGAAAGGAAGAGAGGTCTGAATTCCGAAGTAGTTTTTGCCACTTGAATTTGAGAAAAGTATTCTAAGTTTTAACCTGTTGAAATATGTTTGTAAACCTAATATGGTTTGCAGTAGTATTTTTTGTATACAGAACAGAATGATATTTCATCTCAACCAAGATAGGTTGTTAGGTAAATCCAATTAATGAACATCAATGAAATAAATACATTGGGAGCTAAAATCAAAGTACATGTGGCTTGTGAGGTAGTTTTTGCAAATTTCTTTTTAAATTAAAACTTTTGTTCCCTCAGTGATATTCTTTCTTTAATTTATGACATTCTATACCAGAAAAATATACTGAAGAGAGCACTAAAGCAAGATCCATTTCTGCAGAAGTAGGATATAATATTTTTACTTATAGCAACTGTAAAGTCTACTTGGTTTGGGGTTTGGGATGCATTAGGTTTTTTTGTAGGATGGAAATTAGTAAGTTATTGTCCCTTTCCCAGGGACCTTGTAAGTTAGCAAAAATAACCTGATAAATTTGTATACATTTGTGCATATAATAAATATAAACATAATCACTGAAAAATCTTAATGTAATTACAGAAACTAACTATTGCATTTTTTCCAAATTATATTCTTAGTAGATACTGCAGTTGGCTAAAACAAATCTTCATCAAATTTTATGAGACTAGTATATAATATATATAGTATATAATGATAACTGTAAAATGAGTGTTCCTTAAAATTTTTTAGGAATTACAGTTGTTGTGTCAGCAATTAATAACAAAATATGGATCCAATATGAATGTATTGTGCATCTTAGGGAATGCAGGCTTCTTGATTGTTGAAAATACACTGCCTTGATCTATGATTTGTATTAAATTAATTTGTATAAATCAATCTGGCCGACCTTTTGATTTAGAAATCAAAGAGAAATCAAATCATAGGAAATTCTCAGGTGTTGCAAGTGCTTCATTGTGTTTGTTCTAGTACACAAATGGCATTCCATTCATATTGAAACAATATTTCACTTAGTGGTAGAAAATACCAAACAGTTAAAAAGGTGGAGTTTTAATAATGAGAGAGCAAACTATCTTTACAAAACGTTCCCTAGAACTGCATTCAGAAGAACCGGTGTTTGATTTTTTTCTCAGTATAACTGTGTAATATTGCTTAAAATGACTACTGTACTGTAATTATGATTTAATCTTTTATTTGATTCCCACTAATTTCTATGTGAAGTGCTTTAAAAACTCTGTATTGTTAGGAATATCAGAGATAACTGCTGATCACCCAGAAGTTCAAGCCATGGTAGAAGAAGCCATGAAAAGTGCATCAGTCTCTGAAGCTACATCGTCATCTCAAATATATGCTGAAGCCCTGGAGGGAGCTATTGCAGAGGTAAGACTACAAGTACTATATAGCAAAACAATTTTTTCCTAAGAGCAACTTGTAACAGTTTATACATTATATGACAGGTGTTCTCAATATTTCTGTTTGAAAGATCAGTTTGGTTTGTATCACATAGCCTAAAATCTTACATAAGTTTGAGGAGAGACTGAGCAAGATCATGAAAAACAAATCTATTGAGGACTATTTTATATGCATATATATATATACACACACACAAATTATTTGTGTCCTGCAAATTATCTGGGCTACAAATTGTTAAAGGCTGGGAAAATTGCCTGAGGCATCACTGTATGCTTGCCCTATTCTTATCTTCTTAGTCACTATTGAAGAGCTCAACACTAGATACAAGAGTTTGAAAAGTATTGTTTAAGAAGATTTATTCAAGAATCTTGAATTGTTTTAAACTTGTTCCATGGTTTTTAACTATTGAAACTGGAATCTAAATTCTTTACAGCAACCTTAAAAATAATTATCGCAGTAATCTCTTTTTGTTTAAAATGCTTTTGATTTTCATTCAGAAAATCTGTTACCTTTTATTGACCTGAAATGACAATAAGGAAAAACTGTAACTTTTAGAAAATCATTTCGTATTGTGCAGTTGCTTTGTACAACTGACAGACTTAGTCTTTTTATATTACTGAACCTGGTATTTTATAACAGCTGATGAAGACGAACAAAGACAGGTTTCCTGGTGCTCCAGAAAAAGGAGGATGGGTAGTGGACAACTATCCTCTGTCAGTAGATCACTGGTCAGCTTTATCAAAAAAAGGACTTCTACCTGACACTGTTGTCTGTCTGAAGGATACAGAAAAAGATGGTTAGTAAATGCACACTAATGCAGCTTAATTTTTTTTCTGTGTCTATATCCATATATAAAGCATACTTGTGAGAAAAGCTAGTAGTTATGTTCCATTTATAAAGCTTTGGGGTCTAGAGAAGGAATAATTCAGTGAATCAACAAGAGTACCCTAAATTTCTTACAATTTGGATTAAGGGAATTACACAGAATTGGAAATGGAATGCTTTGCAGGAGAAGTAAAGAAAATTCCTCCTATTTATGATCAGTTTTCAATTTTCTCCTCTTTACAATCAGCAGTAAGTACAAGTGGACTCTTGTAGTTTCAGATTTCTGCATTCTGTGTCTGGCTGGCCACCAGCTTGTGATGCAGCTCCCTGTAATATTTCCCTGCCTGTACATTGGTTTCCCCATTTGCAAAATCAGGTTACAGGTATGAAATTTCTGTGCTTGAGAGAAAAGAGAGAGAGAAGCAGTTGTATGTAGGTGTATCCTGTTCCCCATCCCAGGGTCAAAAAAAAAAGTAACTTCTTACCCAGATTATACAACAGCTTAGTACCCATAAATTCAGAGGAAGGGATTTTTACTTTATTCTTCAAGCTGGAAGGAAGGTTGGTACCAGGCATGAATAACTGAACAAATTCATATACTGTTAAAAGTTTTGCTTACCAAATCATGTCTTAATGGATTATGTCTGCCTAATTCATACCACACCACAAGTTTAATTGACCTTTGGGAATGTTTGATCATTACCTGTCCAACCCAGTCCATTATCAAGAGGTCTTTCAGTGGCAGAAACTTCCATTCAAGAAAGGCATGATGGGTCTATTCATAAGTAGTTCAAGGAAGCTCAGTAACTGCCCAACATTGGAATCAGTGCAGAGCTTTTCAAACCCTTGTTCCTGAATACAAAAATCAACCTGGGCAAATAAAGGTTATACAGTTTACTCAGAACAGATTTCTTATTAAAATAAAAGCTTTTCAGAAGCATGTCAATTGGCCAGCAAATTATCCTCACAACTCAGATACACCACCTAAACTACTTATTTACATACCTTTTTGAAATTTTGTAATACCTTAAACATCTTAACTAAGTCTTTCAATGTGGTTGGAGCTCATATACAGACTAAATACAGAGTGAACATTTCTATGAGAAAGTTCTCAAGCCAGTGTTTGTCAGAAAATCACATTTGCTGTACCTATAGTTCAAGACCTCATCTCAGATATTTTCAGAAAGAACTTAAGGGCAAATTACATTTCCATGCCTCGTCTTTGCTTCCCAGACACTCCAAGCTGCAGAAGAATACCAAGACTGAATTATCTAAAGGTGGCTCTGTGAACTACATTTTTTTTAAATTTGCTTCAGTTACCCTCTCTTTTTCAAAAATGCGTTTAACTGAAAGCATTGGTTTAAAATATAAACCCTTCACACAGAATTATCATCATTTCAGATCAACATGACTGTTCCTATCAGTTAAGTGACATCTTTCTCACAGTTCAAATTTAGATAAAAACAGATTTTACATTAGTTGATGAGCGATCATGTGAGACATAGGAGGAACAAATATGGGTAAAGAGAGGTGAAAGAGACAGTAATAATTATGTCTGCTATAGCCTTTTGCTAAACATGTACACTTAGTTGAATTTAGCTATTTTGTTTCATTTTGTTCATTTTATTTCTTTTTATCTGGGCAATTGTGTTAGCTCTTTCTTTGATTCCCACTAATTTCTGTCATTTAAATAATCACGTAGTTGTGGAGTTTACATTTTCACAATATTTGAGTCATTACTTTGTAAGCTATTCCCTGAACTAGTCTAAACTGTCATTAGTCCGCTGATGAAAATGGATTTTAGCCACAGAGTCATATAATGTAAATCTATTTGCCAAAGTAACTAAGTCAGTAGAGTTCCTAGTAGGAATAGCATATTCTTCATTTCTGTCAATCAGCTGTAGTAGTAGAGGTATGTACATTATGCATATTTTTGGTTGAGTGTTTTTCATTTGTTTCTTCATACACACGCAAACAAAATAAATGTCAGAGTAAAGCATGATAAAATCCTTTCAGTTGTCTCCCCATATAGCTTTCATCATAACCTTCCAATATCCCAGAGTCAGTTTACTAGGTGCTTGAAATTTTTTTAAAAATCTCTAAAACTATAGAAATCAACAGTGTCATAACATTTCAGTAGCATATACGGCTTTTGTTGACTTTAAAAAGAAGTAAGAAAGTTATCTATAAGAACGTTATCTATAATTTATTAAATAATATTCCTAACTCAATAACTTTAGTTTTATTCAGATGCATAAAACTCATTACCATTATGTAAATGTGCTGCAGGAGTCTGTATACTATACAGAGCCTACTTAGCAAATAGGAATGAAAATAATTCTATTATTATTATAGCTTTTATTTTATCCATATATAACAAGATCTAAGTCATAAAGGTAGTACAAAATAGACTGAATATGATAACATGCTTTAAATTTTTAATGATGTAATATTTCATATCCTCTCTGAAGGAAACACTCTATCTTTGGAGGGTTCTTTAAATTACATAGAAGCTTTTTTTAAAATCCACATTGTATCTTTTTATAGTTTCTAATAAAACACAGAGCTCTTATCCAAAGTGAATGAGTTCTATATTATTAACTATAAAGATATTATCATCTCTGTCTCAAACAACAAAGTTCATCTTCGTTTTGAATATCTAATTTTTATGTGAGTACATCAAAACAACATTTGTTAATGATAGAAGTAATAATGTCATGTACACACTTGTGCTTGTAACTCGTGATAAGTCCTTGTTCAGAGAAAATCATGTTTTCCTACACCTACATTTTATTTCAATAATCAAACACTGACTCACCAAAACACTTCAGTCATGCTGGTCTTAGCCTGACATCTGTTTTATTTCTCATGTAGTGCCATCAGCACATTGCTGCAGCTTTTCTCCCATGTGACATGTCTTTACACCAATATAAATGAAAAATATGCTCATAGTTTGGGGTTTTTTTAATATATGACAGTTATGATATAAAAGTGATAACTCAGAAAAATACTCCAGAGCCAAATCATATTCTTTTGGTCTCTCATATACGATATCATATAGGAATGGCTCAAAGCTGCACCGGGAGAAGTTCACACCGGACTTTAGGAAGCATTTCCTTACCAAAAAGGTGATCAAACACTGGAACAGGCTTTTTACAGAGATGGTTGATGCCCCAAGCCTGTCAGCATTTAGGCAATGCCATTATTAACATGCTTTAACTTTCAATGAGCCCTGAATTGCTCAGGCAGTTGATGAGCAGATCATCCCTGTATGTCCCTTCCAACTGAAATAGACTCCTCTCATCTACATAAACAGATGCACATTTTAATAATTGCAATTTTTGTAACCTCAGTGGGACCTGAGATTGCTTGAGGACTGAACATATTCAAGTTTATAATATTGTTTGTGTTTAAAAAGAAAAAAAGGCTGCAGTAAGGAACAAGGTACTCACACACATCTTAATGAAAGTGAAAGTAAATGGAGAAGGATACTTCATGTAAATGTAACATGTATTTAAGTGAGTAAAGAAGCGAAGTTCAATACTGAAATGTCTGTTGAAGGTACACAGATCAATTTATGTGGAAGCTCTTGCTTGTATCTTCTTGCTGAAAATTATAATGTCACATATTTTTTTCATGTTTCTTGACAAAATTATTCTGAGCTTAAATAATTTTCAGAAATTTGTTACTGTATCTAAGCATTTTTGCAGAAGCTTTGCATGAGCATGTATTTATTTATACTAGAAGACAGTTACATCACTTCTTTAGAATGTATTTCAAACATTGTAAAAGCAATACTAGCTTCAAATAGATCTGTGGGTTCATTCCAATCTTCCTGAAGTAAAACTTGGCATATTCCTATCCTGCTATGTTTCTGCCAGAGATGACTCCCTTTCTGTAGCAAACTTCACTGGAGCATGCATGCCTATGCCTCTTTAGCTCAGTAGCTCAGGGTGATGTGTTAGTACAACCCCATCTTCAATGATGTCTCTTTTGCTGGTTTTGTTATTTGGGCAGAAGTTCTTGCCAAAAATAAATGGGTAGCTGGGGCTGATAATTCCAGCCATCATCTCTCATGCTTGTCTTTCAAAGCTGTTAACATCAAGTAGTTATAAACTCTTCAGTGGTGATTCCAACCCCCCCTTTCCCATATTACAGATGGAGGATTGAATCAATACCAGTCCCTTAGGCTTTTATTTTATGGTGTTGCTTTTTTATTGGTATCATCGTGTTAAAATCAGTAAGATATTTGAAATGACAACAACAAAAAAATAAATCTGTTCATGTTAGGACATTTCCTCTTTAGTCTGAAGAGAAATGCTTTTTGGAATCTATTGTAATTATAACATTTATGCTTTTTGGAATCAACTGTAATTATAACATTTACCAGGCAGATGATGTGTGCTTCATCCTACAGCCTCTAAATATATTTCCTTTGCTTTTCTTGGATGGCTTTCAACCTGATTTGTGGGGTTTTTTCCTACCTCTAACTGGAGGCTTTTCAATGAGTTTGGACAAGGACAGTTAATTAAACTGCAGAGAAGAGATAGCAAATTATTTGTACTGCAAACTTCAAAGCAAGCTCCAGTGATATTAGCTTCACAGTTTGTTCAGTCTTTGAGGAAAACTTTATGATCTTCAAAGCCACTTTCTGCCCTCCTTCATAAGCCAGCTGTGATAATTACATTTTAATACCTTTAATCACAGCCTTCTAGGCAGAAAAAACTTAAAATTTGAAACAGAAATATTAAGAACAATTTTCTCAATTAAATCCCTAATACTTTGAGTTCTTAAATTCTTTTAGTCTCTCTTTCAGACAAATAAAGGCTAAGAGATATTGGTGTAGTACAACTATACAATTCTTTGCAGCAAAAAATAGAACAAAAGCCTATGATTAGAGCTATCAGTCTCTCTAAAAGCTCTTGTCACTTTCTAAACATAATAAAACAAAGGACGTTGTAATTTACTTTGCTTAATGTCTATCCATCTGTCCTCCTTAACTCTATCCAGCACCAGTCTTGTAAATGCAATAGAACCATAACCTAATGAAAAGATATCCAAAATACTATAGTAGCTTTCTCTCAAAAAACCCTTTGAAGGCAACTCATCTTTAATGAGGATGGTCTGCTTTTAGTTTTAAAAATATAAATTTTAGCTTTTATCTACTAGGCTTTTTAGAATAATTTCAAGTCCAGACCAAAAATAAATCCAATATAAACCATTTTATTTTAATAACAAGTTGTTAAATATATGCTTTTCTATGAATTAGAAAGAACCAACTTAGTATAAGTTTGTCTATTAAGTACATTGCAGTGTAATATGCTGAAAATTATTTGGCAGTGTATATTTAAAAGTAAGTAGTGAAAAATCTGTATAAGCAAACTACATGGTCTGTTTCAAAAAGACAACTGAAAACATATTCATAATGAAATACATATCAGTTTCAAGAAATGGAAGTGTCACTGTTATCCTTCATTTTGCATTTCTGATTATTTTGATAGTTAAGCTCTAATGAAGAAGGCATGCTGGCTTCTGGTATCTCTATCTCAGCTTTGGCAGGGTTTGAGAGGGGAGGAAAGAAGTATTTTTTCATCTTTTTTATTGCTGAATGTGGACTGAGGGCAGAATATGTCATATCTAATACTAGCAGAACGCTGGGGAAAAAAGACATTAAAGCCTCTCCTTCCCCAGCAATTCACTTAGAGAACGTGGGGGCAGAAAGCCTTTGAGGATTGTTTGTCTCTATGGTAACTATGCTCAGTAAGAGCAAAGAAGACAGAGAAAAAAGTATGAGAGATTGCCATATAGGCATTACCTGCGAAAGCCCAAGATTTAAGGATGGGAAGGATTGTTTCCTATCACTTCTGTGATAAGGAAATAAAATTAAGAACAGCACTGTTAGATGAACCACCAATTTCTTGGAAAGAAATTTGTTTGCATTTTTGTATCACTTATTTTTAAACCATTACTGTCTTTTCAAGTATTTTTCTTTACTCTGTTTTTCATTTCTTTAAAAATATCTTCTCACTGTAAATAACCTCTCCAAACAAAATTATCATAATTTGTATCTAAAGGCAAAGATACAGCTGCCTTACATAAAAATATTTTCATTATTTTTGGCACCCGAGACCCAGTTTGAAACAAACTAAATGCCAGGCAGGCAACTTTTTATCATAATAAGGTTCAAATACCTCAACCAAAGCCAGCGAGGGCTTGGGTTGTTTGGGTTTTGGGTTATCCCTGTTTCCTAGGAATGCAAGCCTTTTTTCTTTAGCTACTTTTCTCTTTTGAGGGGAAAGTTTCTGCAGTTCTCTTAGGCCTGGGTAATCTATTTAAAAGCTCTGTAAGTATTCAATAATTCCTGCTGTATGTGTTTCCTCGAGCAAAAAACCCTCCCAGAGAGAGGTAATCTGATGAATTATGTGCCTACAGTAGCAAAACAAAGCTGGACGACATGCTGGTAAATCATTTGCTAAATGTGGCCTATCGGGAGAGGTGTAACATGAATTGTGAGTGCTTCCGAGATAAAGCTTCCTATGGGAAACAGTCTATTGAGTGGATTTGTTACCACACTTAACATTCTGTCTCAGATGATGCCACATATTCATGTAAATCCCTTATTCTGCCTGTTTATTTCCAAAGTTTCATGACCTACTCAGAACTGAGAGGGTTTTAAAGGGCTGAACCGTAAGAGATGATCTGTTGAAAGCCAGATCCAGACAGCCCTCTTCCCTGCCTTCCATGTGTTATTGCTGTGAATAGTGCTGTGGTTCACAAGGCAGCACATGTGATTTCTAACAGTGTGACTGTACCAGGGATAACATGTGCAACAAGCAGTTAGCATAACCCAGTTATTAATGTATCCTTTGCTTATTTTCTTAAAATCTGTGCTCCTAATGGAGTCATCATTACATATTGCATCAGAGCTGTCCAAATTTAAGCAGGTTTTACGTGGCTACGTCTCTGTCTCAATACATCACTGTAAAATACAACATAATGGTTCCATTTATAGAACGTCTTTTTTAAAAGCACATATAAAGATATTTTCATGTTCCTCTTTAGAATCACAGCACGCAACAAAAATGTCATTCCAGAGGATAATGTATGTAATGGCATACATAGAATGAAAGTGTAGTTTACTAAAATGCAAATGTCTGTAAACATTTTCAAGGCAGAAAATACTATCTAATTCAAATTCAGACTGTTTGAAATTTGCAAGGTATTTCTGCTTAACGACATGCACTTTTGCACTTTTGTTGTGTTTAGACTAATAGTCATTCAAACAGCAGAAAGGTTAGCCAGTGAGACATCAGTCTGATAGCTGTGTTGTTCAAGCTTTAAAAAAGGGGGAAAGGCACTAAGTATTCTTTGTTATTAAAGAGTACTTGACAAAATACTTGTTTGTTAAAAAAGTTTTGCAGATCACCTTAGGGGCAACGTCAGACGCTGGGAGGGCAGACTGGTCCCAAAGGTAGAGAGCTGAGAGCGCAGTGTAGTAGCATGGCTATCCGGACACTGTGCCAGCCAGGAGCAGGGCAGCTCTGGCCCTCAGCATTGGCAGCTCCCTGGGGACGGGGAGGAGCTGAGGGCAGGCTGGGATGTCAGCCTGTGGGCTGGCCCAGCTCTGCGGAGCCCATGGCTGGGCAGGGCTGCTCGGAGCTCCAGACTGGCCCAGCAATGGCATTGCTGCGGCAGGGGGTGATGGCCCTGAGGGCTGACATGGGATCCTGGGCAGGTGGGGGGAGCCCCAGGGGCTGCGTGGGGACAATTCAGGCCCCTGAGCCTGCATATGAATTGCTATAGAGAGCCTGACATTTCAAATCTCAGTCATATATATAGTAGAGGTAATTTGAGAGAATAAAAGTTTCAGCCTCAAAAGTAGAAGAATAAAATTATTAAAAGCACCTAAGCATTTACAAATTTAGTATATTTCTGGAGGACCACACATTGAGACCCAAAACCATAAGAAGATATAGACATTGCAGTACCCAAAAATGCCGTACTAACTTTTAAGTACCTGGATTCATATACCGACTAAAGGGTTGTAGAAATCAGCACAAGTAGCAAACCAGCAAGGGGTCAACCTTAATAACACATGAAGGAATGTCAAAAGGAGGCATGTATTTGAAATCCTGCATCTTTTTTAAAAATGATGGCCAATGACGAAAGAATGGGAATCCTTAACTCTAGCTCTTTGGCAATTAAGTCTCTCAAGGCATGGCACTGGCTGGCTTTCTTCTAGAGACAGTAGTGGCACTGCCCTTTGATACAATAGTTTCATGGATAACTTAGCCATCCAAGTCAGAAAAATGTTACATCTATTCCTTGTCTCGTAGGCATTCACATATCCGATCTGTTATTGGGACTTCCAAGTGATGCTTTAGTTGGTAGCATTTTAGACAAAAATTAGGCAGCATCTCTACTTTGACCATTATGTTTAGTCCTGTTTCCTGCCAAATCTTACTGGTACCTAATCACTGAAATCCAGCTACATTTTACTTAATGTTTTTTGATCTGGCTCTATTATGGAAAACTAAATGTGTCATTTGTGCATTTCTTCAACAATCCACAAGAAGAGACTGAGAGAAAATTGGTTCTGGGAGGAAATACTAGTTTTCTTAATGAAGAAAACTGTAACAGGGCAATCTAACTCTTCATAAGCCAGAAAAGTTGTTTGGATTTTTCAGGGTAGGACAAACTCAAAATGAATATTACAGTGCTGCAATTTGACATAGCAAGTGTTGGTCTGCTTAATGCTGGGAAGTAACCATAAAACATTGAGTTTTTAATACTTTGGGAGTTTGTATTTATAAGAAAGTATGCAAAGCTTTTAACATACAAGTTAAAAGTAAGTAAGACTTTCATTTTTAGTAATACCTCTCCTTTGTATCTGTAGGAAGTTATATAGGGAAAAGTAGTAATAATGGTACCTTTTTTTGTAAAAAATCAGTAAATGTTCATTGGAATGGACTGCACCTGTTCTTATTTGTGTCAAAATCTGTTCCTACTCTTTCAAACTCAAAACAAGACAGAAACAACAAAACAAGGGGGAAAACTAGCAAAGTAGAAAATCACTCTATCCGCTGCTCAGGCTTGGTCTTTCATCTTCATTTCTGGCAAGAGACAAACACATGTGGTATGTCCCTGGAAACTTATAGTAATATCAGACTATTGAAGTCATTGCTCTCAACTGCTTTTCTGTCTGTTAGCTGAAGGCATTGATGTCAGACTTACCAAACAGCATGGAAAAAAAAATTATTAGAAAAAGAATAAAATCAGAGTTAAAAATTATATGAGTGCAGGAACTGGGAATAGGAGCAACATCACCACACTGCTGCTGCTGAAGACTCAGAATGGAGTTGCCTACCACTGTGATCCATCTGGTCTTCCTTGTGGAGGTGGTCAGGATACACAGGTGACCCTGGCAACACCTCTGGTATAGATTGACCTTCATCCACGTCATTTGTTGACTGGCCTTCAACATCCAAGTCTCCAGCTGCGGGGCATGCCAGTGCCTGTCACTGCTAACACTCTTTCTCAGAGTCCCTGTCGCTCCTTAACCTTTCTACCTCCCCTGGTAGGTCTGCCACCAGGTTGAGCACATAATGCCCCAGTTTGCACCTCACACAGCTGTCCTCATGTTACGAGTGCTATGGTCTGTCTCAGTTGCCACATCCCTTCCGGTGAGTGCAGAGGACATAGCTTTCTACCAGCTGGATATCGTAGCTAAGCTCCTTCTGATGTGATAGAGGGACTGTGCCCTCCCTGCATGCCCTGCCACACAAACTGCTGCACAAACTGCTGTACCATACCCTGGCTGATGCACCATGCTCTGTAGCACTCCTGATTGCTCGGTTCCCTAGGCTGCCTTTGTGGGTGTGTCTTGCCTCATGTGCTAGCTGTGGTTAGAGGCATCATAGAATAGCCTCAGTTGGAAGGGACACACAAGGCTCATGGAGCCCAACTCCTGGCCCTGCACAGAACAATCCCACAGTTGTAATGGTTTAAAAACTCTTCTACTGCATGGTTTAGTGTTTTAGGTCACTGCTTTGCCTTCATCAATTTAGGATTTCAGTCCTTGATACCATTCTTTGTATCCTTGATATTTACACTGGACTTCTATTTAGTCCCTTCTTTTTCTTTTCTTCTCTTCTCTAAATCTTCTATTTCCTCTGCGATTTTGCCATGTTGATCTTTATATATCTGTGTGCAGTTGTTTGCATAAATGAACGTTGTGTTCATTAATATCTGTATCAAAGAGGAAAAACACCTAGTAGTATGTATTGTATTTCTAGTCCTGTAAAGAGAAGATGCTCCACTTGAAGAAGAGCAGGTACCTAACACACAACCTGAACACTCCGCAACAGGTTCAGTAACTGAACCTGAACCTGGTCAGAATGTGAGGCTGCTTCTTTGCAGTGTATGCTAGTTGTCCTACTCTTTATTTTTTCCTATACTGGCATGATGGATGACAATATGGATGGTCTGTCAAAAATCATAATTTTTAAATTAATGTATTCTATATTATATTTCTTTGCAGAAAGAGTCATATTTATTTGAGTGCTGATTTAAAAAAACATATGGAAATATACTTAAGCAATTTTACCTTGTTTATTTTCCTGGAGAAGCATCAGTATATACAACATCAACATAGTTAAACTGGGAGTTTACAAAGTGTCTTTGTAAACTACTAATTTAATAATTCATAATTATGGGGGAGAAGAAGCATTAGAAGCATTGAAAAATATGCCATTATATTTGAGCAAAATAAAAATAATCCTAAAGCATAATGATAATTTTAAAATGCAAAACATTTTAGAAGAACATTGCCTATTATATGATTTGATTTTCAGAAATCACACTACCCAAGTTTGCAGAGGGCAATTTTTCAGATGCAGAAGAAATTGATGCCATTAAAAAGAAGATTGAACTTTTCATGCATGATTGGCCAACAGTGGAATCAGAAATCAAGAAGTCATCTCTAGTTCAGGTCGTTGTTTTAGAGATTGCTGATCAAACTCCAGAAAGTCTGCTTAATCAAACAGTGCTGGTTATGGAAAGTAAGTAATACTGCTTATGTGATTGGCACTTAAACTGTCTGGACAGCTTATATGATGAATAAATTGGGGGGTAGGTTATACTCAGTTTGATATTACGAGAATGAAGTGGTTCATGCTGTGTTCTGTGGGTCACCTGAAAAGCACAATAACAGCCTTTAAGACATAGGAAGAGTAGAGAATACATATATTTGAAAAAATATATATAGCCATGCAAATATGTATATAATAGCTCCCTAAACATTCTGACAGCACATTTGCCCAGTTACTTGCTCTGTCTGGTCATGTCAGCATACTGGTTTGAGAAATGGACAGATAATGAAGGTTCACTGATGTGAACCCAATATTCATTGGGTTAATGAAACTTCCAGAGTGTGTACTAATCTAACCTACCTACCTGCACGGACTCTATTTCAAGACTGAATTTTACACTGATTTTTTTAATTTTTTTTTTTTGCAAGATACATTCAATCACTTGTGTGCTCAAATATCTTTGAATTTTGAGCACTGGATAAATAATATTAATACTACCTTTTTCCTATCATTACTACAATGCAAGTATTTCATTAACCATAGCATATATTGTTCTGGCTTTATAATCCAATAACATTTGAGTGATGTTTTTTCTCAGGAAATAACAGAAAAAAACCCTGTTGCAAACAGTAACAGCCCCATCTACATGTGCTTGTATGATACTTTTGTAATACAAGTTCTCACTGAAAATACCAATTTACTTCAACCAAAAACAACAAGTAGAATTTCCATTTTTGCAGGAGTAATTACTACATCTGGGGAGAATGTTTTGCTCTATGAGTAGAAGAAATGCAATATATAGTTGCCATTATTTGCTTTCACATATGCCCTTACTTTTATGGGCAAAGAGAATATATTCTGTCACAAACAAATGAAAAAACATTGAAACAGGGAGAAATCTAACCTTTTCAGAACCTTTTAAATATTATGGTTGGGAATTATCTGCTGAAGACTTAGAGGAGGAAGCAGAAGATCTGGCTGCTGAAGAGGAAAATGAGGAAGATGAAGAAGAAGTTGAAGAAGAGGAGGAGGAAAATGAAGAAGTAAGCCTGCCAGTTTTATCTATTTATGCTTTTATTGTAACATTTATTTTCAGTTTGAATATAACCCCAAGAAGTTGTATTTTGCAGCTGATTTTGTATGATCCAGTTTAAGCCTTCTTGTGAAATAAATATTAGCATACGTTTCAAGAACACATTCATTATATTTCTATGTTTTGGCTGCTAGTAGTTTTACTCCATCAAGAAGCTTAAATACCCCCATGTTAATAGAGAGAATGAATGTACCTAGTTTTGCCAGATGGCAAAGAGGAGTTTTATTAAAGAAACAAATGTGAACTTTGATTTCTGTCAACTAACAATGATCTGTGAGCCATCATGTAAACATCAGAAGATGCAGAGTCCTAATATGCAATCCCCTGTTTCATCTCAGCTATTGACAATTTTCACACACCCACTTCAATGAAATTAGAGTTCTAGCTTTGCCTTTCTTTTATTTTCATCCTATATTGGAAGATTCCCATTCTCAAATTTAACAGTACAGGATATGCATACACTGTAGTAAAATGGTATTGAATAGACTTTTTTAGAAATTAATTTTATTGGGTAAGTTGACTTTTTAACACCAGCTCTCAGTGTCTTTTCTGAAGAAGTCTACATTTAGAAGCAATAGAAAATCAGTTTCAAGAATACATTAGGAAAAGATTTTATCATAGATACTTCTACCCTAGTTTTGGACTTCAACAGCTAACTATGCTGTTATAATTTCAAATTTAAAACAGTAATTCTTTTCTCAGCAATTCCCTTGGACAGTTTGTTTTCTGACTCAGAATCTAAAAAGTGTGCATTTTCATAGATTTTCAGCTTACAAACTACTTTGAGAATACGCTCCTCATTCAAACCTCAATGAAATGCATTTGGCGTTACTTTATCTGATCTACTTATTCGCAATGAACTAATGGCTTCCAAGAGTTTTTGAAATTTTTCATACTTTCAGGATGAAGAAACAATTAAGCAAAAGAAAAGGCACATGGGAGACACAAAACACTTTTGTCCAGTCAGTCTGAAGGAGCACTTTATCCTCCACCCTGGACTCCAGGAACATGCAGCTAAATATAAAGAAAAGCTTTACTACTTTGCAACTTCTGAGTACAGAGAGAAATTTTTGAAGAACCCTGAAGAGTATGTGGCTCACAGTGAACCAATACAAGTGAGAATCTTAAAAATTATTTAAAGCAGATAATAGCAAATTAAAATCACTATTTCCCATTCCCATTTAGAATTGTTTATTATTGCCAAGGTTTTTTTCTGGGTATCAATATATTAGGCAAGTTCTGGAAAGAAATAAAACACCTGGTTTCCCCAGTGACTTTTTAGTGTACCTTTAAATTAACACATTGAATTCATGATGCAAATATAGCAGAAAAGAGAGGATGATTATAAAGGCTTACAATAATCTTAAAATGTGGTTAACAAATCACACGTATTGTGGGGCTTTTTGCTATTTTTTTCTTTCTTTTTTTTTTTTTTTGGTAAGTGGGAGAAGGCTAAAAGAAGGTAAGATTTACCAGAATTGTCTAATGAAGTTTCGTTTTATATGTACTGACATCAACTGTCATAGTATAATTGTTCAGTGTTTCCAGGTAGTCTGGTTGGAACACAATAGAACGTCTGGAAAAATTAAAATGTAAAATTATTACTTGTTTTTGGAATTTTTATTATGATACTTTGGAAATGAAAAACAAGAGGGGATGCATTGTACACTCCAAAATGTTACAGAATTCAATTTTTTTTCCTATAGGCTCCTCCTTTGCGGATGTGTTTACTTGGCACTCATGGAGCAGGTAAAACTACTTGTGGACGACAGATAGCAGACAAATTAGGCATTTTCCATATTCAGTTTGAAGAATATCTACAGGAATTGATCTTACACAAAACTAAAAAGAAAGTTGGGCCCCATGTTGATGAAGAAAATGAAGAAGAGGACAATAAAATACCAATTCTATCAGAGGAACTAGAGGATTTCTCTCAGACCAAGACTAAAACTGAGACAGAGGAAAGCAAACAGGTAATAATAATCTTTTTTATATCCATACACAAAATAACCATTTTCAAGACATAATAGGAATTTCACATGAAATTATTAAACCCATCTCTTAGAAGGTGTAATTTCCCTGCAGAAAAAATCATTTACATAAATGTTTATTTGGGGAGAGTGATATCTTTTATTAGGCAGTGACATATTGGGGGGAAAAAAAACCCAAGTTTTTAATACAAATGAATTCTTCTTTAGACAGCAATGGATATATTTGGGGAAGTTTCAACATAGGTACACAGCATATAAATCTTTTTTAAAATGGATAATATAAAGAAACTGAAAATATACCTCCTCGACAATAAAGATTTATTCAACTCTCAAAGTTTCAGGAAGAAATAAATTTCTGTATCACATTTTAAGAGCCTTTCTTTTTGGTGTGTGCTCCTGATACATGATGTGTTCCCTCATGTTGCTAGCTAGTCATCAAAGATCTTCAAAGATTTCCTATAGCTATATAGGAAATATATACAGCATTTAAGGAAACATACAGGAGAGGAAGCTGGCTGCAGTGGAAGAGGTGGTGGAAACTAATGAGGGATCTGAAGGGTAGCATGAAAAATTTTTGCAGAACAATTGTCTTAAAAGAAAGATCTAGAAAATATGAGTCTGCCACCTGGACGGGTGACCTTTCAATACTGAAAAGGCTGAGATGCTCAATGCCTTTTTTATGGTGGTCTTTGCAAGTACAGTCCAGTCTGTGGCCTTCAAAGTCTCTGTATCTAATACAAAAGCATGGCTAAAAAGTAGTACTACTCACAACAGAATAGGATCAAATTTGGGATCATTTTTGTAAACTGGACATATACAAGTCAATGGAGTGCATTCACAAGTGCTGGGGAAGCTGCCAAAAGTGCATTCAAGGTCACTATTATCTTGAAAAATGGAGTGGGTCCCTGTTAACTGGGAGGTAGTGTTCTGATGAAATAATAAAAGAGCAGGTAATACTGAAAGCAAATGCTCCAACATAGATGAAGTACCAATCAAAATCATGGATGTCAGAATAAAAATTCAGGTTTTCATCAATTAATACTTGGCAAATCAGGTTACAACTTAGTCATCATAGCCAAATATATGGCAAGTGTTCCTGGCACTAATGGTTATGGCTGACTCTGACTCAGTCTTTATTTTTTGGGATCAATATATCTGACACCAAGGCACTTTTGTTAGTGTTTTTTTCCTTGTCATCTTTATATCTGTTGGTAAACAACCTTCTATATTATTTTTTTTCTCATACTTCTTGTAAAGTGCTTTATCTGACGGCATGACCTAAGCACAGCTGATGCAATTTCCGTTTAGTTTAGAAATACATTCATTGGTCCATGCACAAGACTCTAAAGGATAGTTTCCAAGATTGTGGATTCCCCAAACATTTCTCTGAGTATGACTGCCACTGACTGTCTGACTATCCTGTTTTTTCACTGAGCCACCACCTCTCCAAAGTTTCATATATTTCCATTTGTATCATTCTCTTTCACTCTGGCACAAGACACTAGAAGTGTATCTATCAAAGCTCAAGGTAAAGGTCAGCTGTAATATTCAAGGCAAAACCAAACAAAATGCTGCAGCAAACAAAATGCAGACAAACTAAAGGCAAACTATGCAGTCTGGGAAGTTTAGCAAAAAGATACCACCCTGTTTGTTTCAGTATGTGTCAGCCAAAGCATTCACAACACTGACAGATCTGGGGACCAAGCTTGTCCTTTAGATCATGGCTAAGTGGGGTATTCTCTTTTCTGTACCTGGAATACACACTTGTGTTTCTTTTCTTTTATCAGATACAAATGCTGTTCCAACAGCTTGTTGGCAGTGGTGATATCAGTGATTTATTTTAATACATGTTCCACTTCACACATTTCTTTCAAGATGTCTCTGTGTTACAGATTTGGCTACCACTTTGTCTTCTTAGGGATCTTCTGTCACACAAACATCTTTTAATATATATGCTGTGTCAGGCACTAGAGAAACTATTACTCACACACACACTACATTACACTTGTGACTTCCAACATATTCTCAAGTTCTTTTGGCTACATAATCAGAATAGATGTCAGCATCTCATTTAGACATGGCCTTGCAGCAAGCAACTCCCTACCATCATTTTGAGGGTTCCTGAATCACTTTGGATCCTTTTGCTTAAAAGGGTTATTCTGTTATTTTCTGAAAAGTTGTGCTAACAAATTCTTGAGCAATTTACATTAATATGACTACTGCATGAGGAAAGGACAGGAAAACTTTGTAATGAATTCACAAAAAAGTTTCAGAGAACATCTTAAATCCATTTGCTGGGAGGGTTTTCTCTCCAAGTGACTTTGGATGCAATTTAGGGGCATGTTTGATGGCCACTGGCATCTAAAACCCAAGCACTTTCAGTGATGTATATCTAGTTCTCTTAAACAAATATAGATGATTTTTTTAAATGTGACCTTTATAAGGTATTGAAAAAACACTGAACTCTTTAAAAACATACCAGATACATTTCTCTTATGCCCTTTGCTATTCTCTGTATCAGGCAAAAAAAAAGCCCAAAACAAAAATAACCCCACCAACTATCTAGAAAATAATATTTTCTTCAGTTAATTTTACTATGAAAAAATAACACAGTAGATCAGAAACAGTGATATTTTCTGACTTTAATATTGTATTTTATTCACTATACTTGTAAAAACATGTGTTTTCATATCATGACTTACATAAACTAATTCAGAACCATCAATTTATACCATCTTTTCATTCTTTTTTACTGTAGTCTTAGTCAGGAAGCCATTCTATGAGAAATGCATCCTCAGCCACATCAATCTTACAGTATTACATATTTTGGAAAAGAAGGCAACTGTTCTTCACAAGAATTTAATAGCTAGATTTGGTATTTGAATGCTCTGCATTTGATTAGTCATTAATATTATTCCTATTCTGTAGAACAATGCTATCTCTCTGATATCTGTTCCTGTGCCTGTACTCAATAACCTTACATATTCTTCTTTAACATACTTTTTGTTGATCAAAAGATAAGAGTTGCTTTTAAAAGGTGAAAAAAGATTCTGATGTAGTGCAGATAATCTTCCAGTATGAGAACATGTATAACTAAGCTGAAAACTTCTTGTAAGCAATTAGGAGACACTGTGCTCATTTCAGTTTCTATTCCTCTGAATTGAGCATATGTATAATTAAATTCTTCACTGTTGTGCTTGGGTTTAGCTTTTATTAAAGCTCATACAGCAGCAATTGCCCTAATTCTAGGGACTTACCAAAAATGTATAATGTAGTGAAATGTGGCAAATTAGTTAGTTTCTGCTGGTTTAAGTCAAATGAAGACAGTACCTTACTTAGCAAAAAAACAATAAATGTGTTAAATAGATATTTCTTTCTTTCTGGCTTTTGTTTGTTTATTTGTTCTCTGGGAGTATGTTTTTCATTTCTTCTTTGATTTTCTTTACATAAAGGAAGAGACATTAACTGATGAGGAAGAGGCAATCAAGGCAAATTTAATCGCTAGTGATGACCTGCCTCCAAAAGTCCTTGATAACATTGTCCCTGACTGGTGGAAGAAAGAGCCATTCCGGTAACTGCAATTAGATTTTCTCTTTCTTTAATTAATCTTAGAAAGTATATCATCCATTTTGCCCACAACTGTAAATAACTATCACAGAGATTATTTCAATGCTCTTGGACTTTTTACGAGTTATGACCTACCTCTCAGTCTTGGTTTTGTTGTACTACTTGATTGATATTTTGACAGTAGTATCATGTCTCACATGCTACACACAGTTCTGGACAGAAGTACTTAGCACACTTGAATTGAATAATAGCTGGGTAGTTTTCATGGGCATAAAGGACAGATATGTAAACAAGCCTTTTATATTTTCATGTAATTTTTATCCTGTCAGACCATAGATAGGGGACAATGTTCTTTATATGGTGTATAAACAAGGACATCAGTTTTAAGAAAAAAAGAATGCACTAAGACAAAAAATTACCCAGCATTACACATAATGTTGTGATATTATATTGTATTATATCACATTACAATACATTACATTAGACTATGCAATAATATGTTATGCTCTTCTTTCCCACAGCATCCAGGGCTACTGATTCTTCCCTCCACTCCTTGTAGCTTCTTTAGGTTTTTTGCAATTTTAAAATATATCCTAATGAGGTCTAAAGTAATAAAAATAAATATTCACTTCTTATCAACACAACATTCAGCCTTACATAACCCCTCATCTAATTTGGAATTGTAAGAACTCCAATAAGACAGAGCTTTCCAGGCATATCTGACTTGTTTTTAATATCTCCAGGAAGAGAGATCTAAGTCATGCTGAGTGTCAAATTTCTCATCCTATACTAGAGAAGAAATTGTCAGGCATTTCTGAAACATAAATTTTCAGGTGCAAGCTTTCTTTGGCAGTTGTTACCAAAATAATGTTTGGGGAACATTCTCTTTTTGAAAGTAATATCTAAGAAATATTTTTTTACACACAAGCAAGTCTGAGGACACAATTTTTTGGGGGGGTTTTAAGTTCTTTTAAAATAATTAAGTTTTGCACATTAAAACATCAGAAGAAATTAGTTTGTGAGTACACTAATTAAAATACATAATGAAATATAAGTTTTACATTGTCAAAAGATAGTAGCTGAAAGTTTCTTTAATTTTACTTTTAACATATGCATTTAATATGGGATGCTTTGGGTTTTTTTTCAAAATAATTACATGTGCATTGTGTTGCACTTTACACGGTGTAATGGTAAATATCTCATTTTCCAATTAGGTCCACAGGCTTTATACTGGATGGTTTCCCTCGTACTGCAGATGAAGTCAAATATTTGGCAGAACGAGGACTCTGTCCTGATGTTGCAGTTTATATTCAAGTAGAAGACAGTGACATTCTTGACCGACTTTTTCCTCCACGACTGGAAAAATGGAAAGAAAAGCGGCGTAAGAAAAAGGAATATAAAAAGAAGCTGAAGGAGCTAAAAGCAAAAATAAGGGTAAGTTTTCAGTCCTACATCCTTTAATTTCTGTAGTTTCAACAGCACAGGTCTGAACACAAATATTTAAACTCCCAAAGCTGTGAAGAGCAGAGAGAGTAACAGATATGGAAGCTAGGAGGCACAGTCCAACACATTCATAGCATTCCCAGACTCGACATAGGAACCAAAAATAATTTAGGGCTCCTTTTCTCTTCTGTGCATCTAATTTATGACAAAGTTTAGGCATGTTGCAGCCCAAAAAAATAGCTGTGCTGCAGTCTGACAGAATGCCAGACCTCTGGAAAGTCCTGGACAAAAGGCAACTAGATGGAGGAAGTGAATATGGCCAAAAAAAAAATCAGATACAGAGCTCATGCACGGTAATGTTGTTGCATCCCAGATTCCCTGAGCGTGTGCTATTGAGTTGATCAGCATCTCCCAAAGGCTGACTTCACGGGTAGTGTATATGTGTCTGTGTTTCAATCTATGATACTCTGCACAGAAATGTAAGAGCTCTAAGCCACACTCCCAGTGCTGTTGTGGCTGCTGAGTCTCTTGTTCAAATGACACTGTGCCTACTGTTGATCAGGTTACAAATTAAATGAAGTAACCTGAAGCCTCTATGCAGACATTTACAATTGGCACATGTAATATATTCAACATTCCCAACTTTTTATAGAAGTGAGATAAAGTACTTCACATGCATCAGAAAAGGTCTGAATATAAGTTACTACAGAGCAGCTGACACACAAGAAGTTAGGACAATGGAATTTGGGACAAGACTCATACAATACCATTAACATCCCTAAACTGTCAAAGGGAACAGCACACATTTAATACCATTCATTCACCCCTTTGCCAAATGAGAGAAATCACCTAATTTTAGAAACTCTAGTTTACCCATAAAAATATTACTGTTTTCAGAGTGATAAGAACACAGTCTTTTTGTCCCCCTCTAATCTCAGTCTCAGAAGTTGCCAAATTAGTTTTTCTAAAACTAACTTTCATGTTTCCCTAGTAGAGAGGTATATCTGATCAGCAAAAATTCAAACTGTAGGTAGCATTTTTTAACATTAGAACCAACTGGAAACAGAATTTGAAGGTGGAAAGAAAATGTTAATTATAGTATAACCCACATTACCAGTTCTCAGAGAGCTTTGATTAGCATCTTTCTTGACTAACAGGCTGAGAAGATTGCTAGAAGAAGAGAAGAACTTTTAGCAGAACGAAAGCAAAAAAAGCAGGAGGTAAGAAAACAAGCTAATAAGAAAATTTTTAGATAAAAGTGTTTGTATCTATACCTTAAAAATTTCTAGAGCTTTTAGTCACAGACTTCAGCACAATGTAGGATAGTAAAAATGTGATGGACTGTGAGAAACTTCTACTTTCAAAAATAATTTGATACGATGTTTGAATTGTTTTAGAAACTATTGATTCCTGAAGATTAAAAACAGTTTTAAAAGAATTCTCAATATGTGCTCCAAATCAGCAAAATACTTATGAATGTGTTTAATGTATCTAATTTGTAAGCATAAGAGTAGCCCCACTAATTGGAATTAGGCACATGCCTTAAGCACCCTGTCAAAACCATGCTTGAATAGAACCCAGAATAGAACTGTACCAGGATTTCTGCCTGAAGTCAATTACATAGTATATTTATAAATGCATTAATGTACGACTTGACTGCCCATGAAATTCGGTCAGCTACACTTTCAGCAAACATGCTTGTTTAAAACAAAGTCCTGTCAAACTACAATACCATGTATGAAAAAAATACTCCTCTTATCAAAACTGCAGGATAGCTTTTCAGTTTTTTTAAGCACTTTTGGAATTGGTACAATAGTTCACTGTATGCAGTATGCAATACCCCATGTATTTTGTTCTGAAATAAGATTCTAGGATTTACTAGGTTTTTGCTTACAATAAAGGATACCCCAAAATGAGAGGGGGGTTAATTAATAATTAATTAAAAAAGAGACAAGAACGCCCTATGTTCCTTCAAAACATCTGTGTCATAGACATGAAACAACAAAATATTTTGCCTTTATAGGCTTTAGCAAATGAGGGGAATTATGAAGCCACTGAGGAGGAAGATGAGAATGAAAATGAAGACATTGAGGCTATACTTGAGGAAGAGTTTTTAGAAGAAGAGGAAGAAGAAGCAGAAGAGGAAGAAGATGAAGAAGATGCTGTTGAACGCATGCAAAATGAAATTGCAGAAAAGTTTGATTCAGAAGTAGAGAGATTGCAAAGTGTACAGGTACTAATACCACTGCTTATTTTGTAAAATTTTATGATCACATGATGCAAGAAGAATTTTCAGTTTGTCATGTAAAAGTTTTAGTGCTTAAGCAACTGTGCTGCTGTACTCATGATCTAAATATGTGAGCAAGATGAAGGCTGTACTGAGAAGGCATAGGCTTTAAAGAGTATATAATTATATGACTAATATTGTAGGGGGAAAAAAGGAAACATTTGGGTAGGCCTACCTGGTCTTGATGTCCTTATTTCATTTTTGGTAGGTCAGTTGATATAGGCAACCAAACTAGAGACTTATAAATGTATGAACAGTTGCAATAATTTTTGAGACAAAATTCTTACTAGACAGCTCTATTTTTAAATACAGTTCCTAGTAACATAATTTTCTTGAAATCAGTTACATATGGTGAGGTAAGCTCATCTAATGTTAGTTGTCTGCAATGATAATGCTACATATAAGACAGTAATTAGATGGGTGACATTTGTTTACTAAGTATCTTAACTTCAGGAAGAAACAAATCATGATTCAGGCTCCATCCACTAACCAGAGAGAAAGCTCACAAAAGCACATAATAATATAATATTGTAATTGTGTGATACTTAATACAAACGGGGTACTGGAGAGTTTAAACCTCAGTGGGCAGGAAGACCAATTCTCATCTCAAATCAAATTTTGCTGATTTATGATGACTGAGAACATGCTCAAGAAATCTTTGACAGTCCACAGAAAAGCTTGCTGTCAGTCTTTATTAAAATCTGATTGTGTTTATGATTCTAATATTTCATTACATTTTCATAACCAGGAAGAATTTGAAAAATTATTAATACCACCGGTTGAGATCAATGGAGGACGGAAGCCCCACGTTGTATGCTACCAAGTATATAGAAAGCTGAAATCTCTAACAAAAAACCGTGAAAGCATTTTTGAGAAATGTTACCCAATAAGTTTGTCACTTGCAGAGAAGATGCTATTTCTCTCATATAAATTTCCAAGTTCTTTCGGTCAGTGGGATCCCATCAAGGTAATGTTGTTAAACGGATCAAGAATATTTTCAAGAGGCAACACTTTTTAAAAATGTATTTTACATTAAAAAGATGTTATCAGACAGTAGCAAATAATACCAGAAATATTGAATGAAAGCTACATTACTGAATCAAAATGATACCACTGAATAAACACGAAATACAGCAAACATTTATAATAAACAGCATTAGTCTTTTTAGTGTTATAGTTAATTTAAGGCTGAGAGGCATTTAGTAAAATTTGTTACACTGTCATTGGTGACACAATTAAAGATGTCACTGAATCAGAAAGAAATGCCTATCTCTTATTGCTACACAAAACACAGGACAACACAGAAAGTCTTAAAGCCTTCCAGAATTGGTGAAAAGAAACTGATAGGATTTGGAGTATAAATTTCTAACAAGCCACATACCCAAGTGGCCACCAACCCTAGGAGTGGCAAAAAAGTAAACCAAAAGATGTTAGATGTATGTAATTTGTTGGCAATAATTCTTTCTTGACAAAATTTAGAAATTTTGAAGAGCAAGAAATATATTTCCATAGTATTTTACTAGAGATCTGGAAAGTTGAGGTTAGAAAGTACTCATGTCCATCCCCAAAAGTGGGCTGATACAGTTTTATAGGTAGGAAGTAAAATGTTAGCAGGTAATTTTTTGGCTTAATATGGGAAAGAAAAGCAGTTTGGATTGTGAATAAATCAAAAATAGAAAGGAGGATTCAATAAAAAAAGGCCCAGTGAACAACATACAGAAAGCAGAAAGACCCTGAGAGAAACATACTTTGTCCTTCATTTTACTACACCAATTAATCAAGCAACTTTTATTCCTTTTTGTATAGTCAGAATGTTGGGTCTTCACCTTTTCCGGATCATGTTTGTCTTTCTTTAGTGTTAGGATCAGAATTTTCATTCTTTTTCGTGGCTGCATCAAATTGGCATCTAATAATCTAGGGACATATTAATAGAAGCAGATATTTCTACTCTTCTGTCATTACTGAACCACAGTTTATGTGTTTAATTCTAATTAGTCCCTACACTCCAGTCCCTGAACTTCTTTCTATCAGATTTCACTACATTTTTACCATTCCATTTCTCCAATTCATTCATTTATTCTATACAGTGACTTTTGCCAACTAAAAAGTACAATTCAGTTAGAAGAAAGAAGTCATAGGAAGCTATCAGAAAAATCAGAGTGGGGTGCTGACAGTGAAAATATATGAAAGGGAAATAGGATCATTTGGGGGGTATTTTAGAATATAACAGAAATTATGAAATTGATTACAGACTGGAAGTTTTGGAGTAGAAAGGAAGATAAGAATATATGCCAATTATTTTTAGATTAAATCTAGGGGGGAAGAAGGTAGTTATGTGACTGATTAGATAAGCAGAGAATAAAAATTATGAGCTGAGGGAGGAACGGAAGCAGATATGCAGTAGAACAGGCTCATGACATCATAAATTGAGGGCAAACACCCTGAAATGACTTCATGCAGGAACAGGAACCTAAGAATACAAGAAGAGTCTGGCAAGGCAGTGCTACACAATAGAACAGTTCCATCTTTTACTGGAATAATCAGATCAACTTTATTGACTCCTTCAAAGAATAGTAATAGATTTGTGAGGTAAGATTTCCCTCCGCAAGAAACTGAGTTGGCTCTTCCACATTATTTGATATGTATGAATGTAACTACTTTCTTTAATACATTTCAATTTGCTGAAGAGAGTCAGATTTTCTGGACTATGTTTGCCAAGATCTGCCCTGGAGGCCTTTTAAAAAAATGGTAACCTTCTCCATCTTCCTTTTTTGTTGAAGGAAGGCCAATGGTACAAATTTCTCAGTAACAGTTTCACTTCTGAGTCCCTTTAGAACTGCAAGGTGAATGCCACCTGGTCTGGGCAATTTTTTCTACAGATGTCAACTTTCTGGTTTAAAACATCTTTTATTGACACTTTAAGGCAGTTTCTCCAAGAAGAGCTTCAATAGGAACATGACTAAGTTCTTCCATAAAGAACAGTGGTGCAGGGAATTAATTTAGCATTACAGCAATGACCATTTCTGACAATCAACGCGACAGACTTTCTAGTGGGCTGCCTGATGTGTTTGGAAATGTTTAATCAGTGGTGCATGTATTTTACCATAAATTTTTTAGGCTTGCTTTGTTGTGGTTTTACACTTGACCATAATGTAAGTATTGATATCTTTTTACATTTTCTTCATTTATACATGACTTCTGCTGAATATAATATTCTCAGTGTATCTTCTGCTGTCAGGCAGGTAAGCAGGTTTAATTCACTGAGGAATAAAATTATTTTCCTTATTCTCTGTAAATTAAAAAAGTATTATGTTAATCCTCCCTGACCACTATTTTGATGGACCCAAAGTGTTACGGTACCACCTACTGGATATAGTCAGTATTCTTTATGTCTTCAATGTTTATTTCAATTTTTTTGTACAATAATTACGGATATATGGAAGTTTCTCAGACTTGGACAAAACATGTCCATATGTTTCAGTTTCATAATGCTTTGATGGTTTGTTTCATATGGTTGGTACTTCTCTACTTGCCTATAAAGTCACTTCTCTGGGACAGAGAGAAAAGAGGCTTTGCCAAACCTAATGAACTGATTCCCATTTTGTATACATTACAGCTAAGAAAAGGAGATGTAATTAGGCCACACCAAAGCCATGGAAACACAATCTTTCCTGTAATCCATCGACAATATATTTATTTCTTTTCAAGTAAAGAAAATAAAGAAACATTTATGACAAATCCCATCAAATATATTCGTGAGCCAAAACCTAAACCAGCTGCACCAGTTAAAATTGCAATTCTAGGACCTCCAAAATCTGGAAAGACTACAGGTACAAGCCATTTATCTGTAAAGCAAATCTTATTTAATGATTGAAGTTCTATTTGTCATTACTATTGAAAAATCATAAACCATTAATATTGTTGGTCTTCCTGATTTTACTTGCTGGGCATAAATTCTTTTAGTTACATTCTCTAGTGTCTCATTTGACAGTCAGATACTTATGCATTGTCCATAATAATAATATTGACTATTGCTGCTATGGTTTGTGCTGAATTGAACAGCATTAGTTCTCTGGGCATGCTCTGTGCATATGCAAGGTCTGGGCCCTACAGCGGCCTAAGCAGAGTTAGGTACACACTTACCAAGATTATGCAGTGGAAATGACCAGTGGAAATGAGCTTAGCTTCTGAGACTAAGGACATACTTAAAGAGGCTGCCAGCTTGTGGTACAAGTTGTGAGTTGAAATCAAAACGTTTTGCAGTTGCCAAGAAGCTTGAGAGTGTGTATGGATTACTGCGCCTGTCCATGGGAGATGCCATACGGCTGGTGATAGACAATCAGCCAGAGACTGAGCTGGCACTTAAGATAAAGGAGCACCTTCACAAAGGACTGACCGTACCTGATGAACTGGCCATCCGGGCTCTAGATGTGGCTCTGCTAAACCATGTGTGTAATACCACCGGGTAAGTCTTGTTTGGGTTTGAGGGGTTTTATCAAGACATTCCAGTCCCTTCACAGGCATGGATTCCCATGTTATCACTGTAAAACAAGTTCAGTAAAACACATCAGTGGTTTCTGCATTAAGAAAATAATCTGTACAAAATTCTTCACATTACTCTGGGAAATGAGACGGAAGCATAATTTTATGCAGTTTTCATGTGACTATATTCCAGTCAATCTAAGTAATATGCTTTATGAATGTTACCTTTTTTTCAGTCAATAAGGCAATATTTTCTAGTGTCCTTTGAGAACTACCATTTTGTTTCTCTTATACCAACTCCAGAACCAACTTGGACACATCTGATTCCCTTTGATCATGCAAACTGGTGCAGTACTCAAGGTTTTTTCTGGTTTTGTTAGCAACTGAAGTTATTAAGGAGGAATTGAAACTAGTGAGTCTTTCCACCTCATTCATGTATGATCCTGATTCCCTAGGCTCTTTCTCCATCACTGAAACACCTTCAAAACTGGACAGATTAAAAAGCTTTATTATCATAATTTTATGACATTCAACTCCTTTCCCCAAAAAGAATTGTTACAGAGAAAAGCAATTCTGGAATAATCTCTGAAAATTATTTGAGCTTGAGATTAGAATTCTTTCAACTTTTCTTTCATGTTAAATACTGGAATATTGTTTCAGTATATTTTATTCCAGTATTGCCTAATATGTGAAAAGCATTTCTTCTCCAATATGATTTAAAAAACTCTTTATGTACAGTAGTAAATCATTTTACTTGCCACATTGAAAACTGCTCCTTCCAATCCATATGGAGATTTCTCATAGTTAAAATGATATTTCTGAATGACTGTTGTGTCAGAATTTAAAAGTCCACCATTTTTATGTTACAGCCATCCACTTACCTTTTGCCCTTTTTGCATTTCCTTTTCCGTTTACTATTTTTTATTCTACCCTTCTTGATTTTTTTATCTGATTCTAAAATTTTAGGAGTGAAGACTGTCTATCAAGTCAGAGCAGTGATAACTTCACGATACGAGTGTAGTCTTTTGTCTCCATGGAGAATGTACTAGGAATATACATAGCCATAATAGTTAACTAGAAACTCACTTTTTAGGAAAACTGGTTTTCTGTTTCTATTTGTTTGCAGAGTTGTATTTGATGGATATCCTATAACAGGAAAACAAGCAAACCTCCTGGAATCAGTGAAGATAATTCCAGTGAAAGTCTTTGAATTAGAAATGGATACAAAGGAAGTATTCAGAAGAGCACTGTTGGATAAGGAAAGCACAAATAGGTAGTGATTCTCCTTGACAGAAATACTTTTTTCTACATGATATTTTAATTTCTCTAGTCATGTGCCTCAGTGCTATACCCAGAGAGGCTGTATCTATGCTAGAGCATAACTCAGCTTCAGTCAACTCCACACATGAAAACACAAGGGAACCTCCCTCTGCATTTTAATGCTTTGATTTCCCTAGAACAGAAACAGAGATGTAAGGTATTTGTGGCATGCTCTGGCCAGATCCTTCGATTTGTGACTGAAATCTCAAATGTGCAATGCTGTTCATCCACTGCTGAGTTAAACTGGTTTAATGAAACTGTATGTCAGAAATGTTACCAGTTCTCTCTGCTGCTGAAAATTCTTTTTCAATTTAATTCAATTATTATCATCGTAAGAGAAATTGATACTACATCTACTGAGCTGTCTTTTAAGTCTTAATTAGAATTCTTTTTAAAATTGGAAATAATGCATAGTTTAGTAACATAGAATTCATGAGTTATTCATGTAAACCTTTCAATTCAGCTCACTCCCTTTTATTTGTTTTTCTGAGGAGGTAAATATTCTGTTTAAAGAGCTGCTGGTTGTTTTTGAGAAAGAGCAGTTAGTAGTTTATAAACAGAGAATGAAAAAGAACAGAACATTCACCTTAAAATTAAATTGTATAAGAACCTGGTTCTCATTAGAGGAAGTGTTTCTAAGAAGTTCCAGATAGCTTGGAGCATATCTCTTTCATTTTGTCTCTTTCTTTTTATCAAGTAATCAGTACAATGCTAAATTGTTTACTGAGAGACTAAAGAGAATTTGCATTGCAAAAAAATTAAATTAATGATGTCTTTTTGAAAGTATTTACTTTAAACTTCATTTTAAATACCAAACTAATTACATTTCATGGGCTTAAATGCAAATCAAATGTGCAATATCATGGTACCATTAAATGGCGTATTTATAGAGTGTGTCAGTTAATATGTGCTGATATATTCCAAATCCTTTATGAAATAATTATTGAGTTGTATTTGGGACATAAATAGAAAAGGTTCTGTTCTTTGTTTCTGAACATGACTGTCTAATTGTAAGTATGCCACTTTTCACATGTAACTGGTAATATTCTTAATAAGAAATTTGTATTTCTCAAGTATCTTTTACAGCATCAAACAAGCAGAGGTCTTTAAAAACTTAAAGTGAACTCTAGAATTTACACCTGAAATTCAATTAAATTATCTAATCAGATTTAAATGAGTGTTATTTTTCATTCTCTTCAGACCTCCCTATCCTGAACATGACAGCTCACAGATTCTAGCCATTAAAAATTCCTGCTATAAACAGAACATTGATGCAATTAGGACTTACTATATGATGGACCGTCAGAACTGGTGTATGATTGATGCCAATCAGAGCAAGTGGAAGGTCTGGAAAAAAGTTACGCAGGAAGTTCAAGTGGTTGTTAAACGAATCCAGATATACCTGGAAAGAATACAAGAAGGTAAAAAAAACCCAAAGTTTCCAAGAATAATATTTGTTTCTTTAAGAAGCTGCATTGTCATATGTGCATTTCAACTTCCTTTGAATGAAGCTAATTCTTGGGCACATACACACCCTCAAATTCTTCGATCTCATGTGCAGAGATCTTGAAGAGATCTCTTGAAGAAAGTGAAGACAAAAACAACTACAGAGTAGTCTGAGGCCATCCTCCAAAGAACAGGGTAACAGAAATCTGCTGGAAGAAGTCAGAGTCCATGGTAGATTCCACAACACTGGGTGATAAATCACAAAGGCTATCCCAGAATACATAGGCGGAAGTATTACTCGCAACTTCATTTTAGTGTTAGTGGAGGAAGAGAGGAGACCAAAGATGTTAATGAAAAGTTCAGAATTAAGCTTAAATATGCCATCTGAGTTAATTTCTGTGCTTTGAGAAGAAAAGCACTTCAGTCTAAAATTACATAGCTCCTGCTTGACTTTTTGTGTGTCAGCATTGGTCAGGATAAAATATGCCTTTTAAACATGTCTGTACTATTTAACTAGAATTCCTCTGAAGGGCAAACAGACTTCCTTATCTTATATCCACCTTTTGGTTTTAACTTTTACAGCTCTGTGGCTGCACCCTTCTTAAAAACCAGAGCCACAATCAAAAATATTAAAAAACATTTAACTTTTTCATATCAAGCTTGAAAAATACAATTTTTAAATAGTTTAGGTTTGAGATGACATTCAAGATTTTGACTAAATTTCATCCAGATAGACTGTAGCATTTGTAATATGTGGATGAATAAAGGGGAGGCTTTCATCACACCTTTACTCTTTTTCACTAATGAATTGAAATAAAATAATAGCTGAAATGTTCCTTAGTAACAGAAAAGAGTAAAACAATAAATCATAAAAATACCATCCCAGGGAAAATAGACTAATAAGTTGAGCACACAGAGTAACCCATGTCATTAATAATTATTATATTTCTTAACGGCTACAAAAATGTTATTAAAATTGTTAAAATGAGTTGCAACTTCATTTTATTATCATTTATTAAAAATTGCTATTTTAGTTCTCATTATTTCATATCACTTTCAAATGATGAATTGCCTTCTAAACTGTAACATTTCTGAGTAGAATTGTTTGATGTTTATACATCTTCCATAAATAAAACATTATTTGCTTTTATTAATAGGAAAAGCAGCCAGCATTGCTGATTTATGTATCACTCCCAAAGAGCTGCAGGAACGGCTGGGGGAGTGTGGACAGTACTGTCCCGTCAGCCTTGCAGAGAAGGGTGAACTGGTTGACTGCTCTGTAACCTCCTCACTGCAGTTTGCTGCAGAATTTGAAGGACGCTATTACAAAATGGCTTCACAGGAAGAACTGGATGTAAGTGTCAAAAAGCAGGTCAGGAGGGGATTATGGGAAGGGGATTATTGTTGCTTAGATTCCTTCACTCCACACAGAAATAAGTAATATGCAATCTGAATTAGACTGCTGTTCTTAGTGTTCAAGCTTTCGTTCTGCATACTTCCGCTATCAAACATCCAGGCAGGCAAAATGCAGCACAGAGTTAATTGAACCAAAGCTCCTCTTACAACTTGTCACAGATCAAACATTAGTTTTAAACCACTAGTGTCCTCCTTTCTCCATCTGTTTTGGGGATACTAGGTGTAAAGAGTGGTTAATAATAGTAGTGGATATTGATGGATGGTAGGTGAATAGTGATGACTTCAACTGAGAGTGGGTTGGAAAAGAAATTATTTACCAAGAGCAGCAGCAGTGCCAACACACTGTTGTGTTGTAGAAGAAATAAGTATCTAAATTGTGTGAGCCAGTCCTCTGGAGTTTGACTAAGAGTCTTACAGTGCTTCTTTCATTATAAAAATGTTCTCTTTTCTACAGAAATTCTTGATCACACCAGAGGTTTATGTGTCATCACTGGCACCTCACCCTCTCCCACCCCCACACATGCTACCAAAGAAGCTGACAGTTGCAGAAGTGAAAGCTTCATTCCCTATAAAGGCTGAAATGCAGGGATATTGTCCAGTCACTTACCTAGACGGAAAACAGAGGTATGTCATTGGAATTTTCATAATCTGAATTACAGATTATGTGTCCTATATTAACACATTAGTGAGGAAACACTTTCAAAATACTTTTTAATAGTGTTCAGGGTTTAGACAGGAAAAGCAATTACAATTCTCTATATTGTGTCTGTGGTTTTGGAAATCAATATAAACTCAAAATAAATACAATTTTAAAATTTATGTGGTTACAGGTTCTTCAAGAATCTGTGTTGGCTTGCCGTCTTTCATGATGAAGTGAGACAGATATAGTTTAAATTCTCTTCATCACAAGCCTTCAATGGTTCAAAGAAATCTCATTAAACTCTAGTAGATGCAAAACTAGCTATTATGGTTTTTGTAAGGGATCCATAAAGCTCCACTGATTTCGTCAGTGTGCAAGAATAGAACCATAATAGCCAATTCTATGTTGTCCCTTCTTAATCTCCTGAACTACTATGATGAGCATTTTAAATGGAGGACCTCTAAAGAAACACTATAAAAGCTCCTTAATAAGCAGATTTTGAGGCAGAGTCTCTCACAGACTTTGAGCCTTGTAACGGTGAATGATGTAGTGGAAACCTGAATTGCTACTTTTTTTGGTGTTGCTATTCTTGTTATGCTACCAGAAGGCTCCCAGTAGCTCATGAATTTACACCCAACAAATTATATTTTACATTTCCTGGGAATGAATAGATGTTCTTGCTCCATCTCTTCAGATATGAAGCTTTGGTGCCTGGCAATATCGAGTATGCAGCAGAATATCAAGATAAAATATTTATTTTTGAAAGTGAAGAAAAACTTCAGAAGTTTATGAGGTGAATATACCAATTGCATTTTAATCTTCAATCATGTCATGGTTTATACATCTTAGAAGTGCTTACTTTTATCTGGTTAGGTTACCACAGAAGTACTGGAATCTGAAGCTTCCCCATAAACTCCCTCCAAAAAAGGAGCCCATGCTACTAACTGCACTTCCTTTGGCTGGATACCTCGAACAGGCCAGTTTTTGATTTTCTATTTAAAACATGATTTTGCGATGTAGAGTATATCCCACTCAGTTTACTTAATTTTTACTGCAATATGAGTCCTATGTTTATCAATGGAATTATATTATACTTAAAATTGAGAAGAATTTCTTTAAAGCTTCAAAATAATAAATATTTGTATCTTTAATGGAAAAAATGCAAGTAAGTCCATCAGAGGGGGATAATAAACTGCAGTATTACATGATGGATTTTCTGACTTCGTTTTTTATCACATCTTGTAAGATTACATTTTGGTTTGACTTTTCAAACCAGAGTAGACAAAAGTTTATCTGAAATCCTCTACTGACAGTTAAATTTTGACACAAGAATAAATAAAAAATTATTAATGGTCCCTGCCCTGCCTCTTTTTTACTATTTGTTATTTTCTACTATTCACCAGCTTAGGGTATCATCCTATATTACTTGATGTGTATGAGAACCAGATAAGGTTTTCAATATATTTTTGTTCAAGATTTCTGTAATAGTCTTCTAAAACTGGTTTCTTTCTTTAGGGAGTAGCAACTTCTCTAATAAAAGCTCTGCATGCAGTAGGCATCCTTAAGCCAAAGTTTCCATTCCTAAGTGTAAAAGAAACTGCTCTGCTTTATGTCTCCTTCCATTTAAAAGGTAGTGTATAAAATAATTAATAAGATAAATTACATAAATCATCTGATACAACATTGATAGCCAGTTGGTGTAGTTTTCTTATATCCAACATGGAAAAACACTACTATATACTGATCTAAGTATGCACTGCTAAGTTTCTTGGAAATGTGTAAGGACCAGGGAGGAAAGTAAGGTTAATAGAAAGGTTGACAGGTAAGTGATCTCTCACAAATCAAGAGACTTTAATGACATGTTATCACCAACAACCTGGTGGCCTTGAAAACATTTCTAACAGGAATTGGAGTTTTTAAACAGGAAATAAAATGTTATTTTAAACTAGTCATAGGCAACTTGAATTGTCTTAAAAATTGACTTAAATTACTGTATCAAAACGCTGCTGAAATACTACCTGAGGCATAGTTTAGGTGCCTGAATGCTCACCTTTATTCAATGGCATCCAGTGGCCAAATAAAACTTAGTAAGAAACCTTGCTTTGCAGATACCCTGGGGACAACTTTATGATCATATGCACCTCTAACAACACATCAGCTAAACATACAAATGAGAGGTCTAATTGTCCTGAAAAACAGCTTAAGTGAACATAGAAGACCTGCCATTTGAAAAAAAAAAACCTTCTTTTGCATGAGTTCAGTACTGATAGACTAAGTTACACAATACAAAAGAACAGCTACTTGTGCAAATTCAATTAGATTTTGAAGTTTTTAGCACAGAGAAATGAAATTTTATTTATCAATCTGCTTTTTGTGAAATTATCTGGGAAGATCTGAATATTAATGTGATTTGGAGTAGTGTGTTGATTATTTGTAACTTTTTAAAATTTAATCAAATGTCCAATTGACCTTACTTTTCCATAACTGAGATAAACAGTCCAAAATTAAAATCAGATGTTTGTACTCAGCCCAAAGGATAATGATAAAGTAAAACTTTTCATAGAGCTACCAGAGGTTACGACTAATCCTGCACTGAGGAAAGTTGCTCTAGCTTTGTCTCCTGTGTTCATAGCTGCTATTTTTTAGAATTTTGTTTGGTTTTTTAATCCAAGATACCAGTTCCATATAGTAATCTTTAATAGTCGAAATCAGTTTAAATAGGGCCAGCTTTCTTGATTTCAATATCCTTGTTTGCAGCTCTGCTGTAGCTTTGATCTGGTTTCCAGTACTGTTGGAGATTTCTGGAGCAAGACTGACATTTCTTTCAACCCACCAGCTTTATCTTATATAAGCCAACCTGTTCAGTGCATGAACTTTACCTTGTCTTTTGTATTTTACATTTTCACTTATTCTTGTAGATAATACCAATCTTAGTATTTGTTAAAAGTTCTTCACATCCTGTGTTTCCTCATGCAGTTTTCAGAGCCCTCCAGAATTTTCTTGAACTATCACAGACTTTTTTTACTAGCATAGTTTTGTGAAGGAAGACCACTGAACAGGGTAGGCACATGGTAAACACCTGCATAAATGTACAGTTCTTAAGACACCAAACTGCTTTTACACTGTAGCTTGTTCCATCCACAAAGTCTGTTTTCATTCTGTTGTTAGCACAGCTTTGCTAACGCAATGATGCCCACTCTAGGAAATGCTCTGCTCATATATTGCAACATTAAATCATTATTAGCACTGGATGGTGAACCAAAAAAGTTATGCAAATGCACAGATCTCTTCTCATGCAGTGCCAAACAGTCTGACCATAGGAATCCAGGAAAAAAGTTATCTTCTTCTAACACCAGGTAGAACTGCTTACAGCTTTAAGATACAGCATTCCTGTGCAATGATATATTGCCTGAACATGAAGAAGAGCTTCTTTACTGTGCAGGTGACCATGCACTGAACAGGTTGCACTGGGAGGCTGTGGAGTCTCCCTCACTGGAGATACTCAGGAATGGTCTAGACGTAATCCTGTGCCATGTGCTCTAGGATGACCCTGCTTGAGCAGGGCGGTTGGACCAGATGACCCACTGTGGTACCTCCCAGGCTGACCCATTCTGTGATTTGTTGAAATACTGCATTGTTTACTATTGGGCATCTCTTCAGATTAGTCATGCCACCTTGATAAAAAATTTGATCAAAGTACTTCATGTTGTGGTCCCCTGGAAATTTATTTCACCTTATTTCTATATGAAGTAAGACTTTCTCATCTTCAGCTTATGTCACTCTCTAATCTCACATTTAAATAGGGGACAAAACCCAGGAGTTCAGTTGCTCCTTCAGCTTTTCTCACAAACGGGATTGCTTTCAGTGTCTGAGAAGGTACAGGTGATAAACCATAAATGCAGAGAGATTTACTTCTAACTGAGTGATTGAGTTCCCTTCAAACTTGACTCCAGTAAGAGCTCTCTACATGCAGGTATGCTTGAAAAATCTCTCAGAAGCTATTAAATGCAGGTGTCTGCAATTTAAAGCTAGTGGGCTGAAGCCTCTCACAGCATAGTTCTTCATGCTGTCCAGTTATTGTAATGAGATATAAAGTACTGTCCACAGGAAAAAATTGGTTACAATTTGGCTGTCACTCCTTCCTCTTTGCCGCAGGGTAACAATTAAAATAATAAAGTGTACTCTGAGGATTGGCACTCAATAGTAATGTAAAATAGGGCTTAGGGCAGAGCATTTAGGTCATAGAACAGCTGTGCCAAGGAAACAGTGGCCTGCCCCGACCCATGCCAAGCTTGGGCTATCCCCAGACTGCACCACTTTAGGGTATGTGCTGCACTACCCAAATTTGTCACTGCCTGGACTTTCACCAGCCCCTCACAGCCTGGGGAATGGGAAGTTGAGAATAGATGAGCATGTTTGTGGCATCTTTGTTTACAAAAGCCTGATTTTTCTGAGTATCATTACCCTTTGGAGTTAGAAACTTTCTGAAATACCGGGCTTGATTTTTTCATTTGGTACCATTGGGCACGGCCCACAAAAGGTTTATCTGTACCACAGGTAACAATATTGGGGGTAGACTCAGTCTCTTTGAAAATTTCTGTAATGTAATTCCACAAAGTTGGCAGGGACACTAACATGCTGTTTAACTTCTTGCAGCATACAACCCCCGGAGCTCAGTGCCCGTGCGGCAGATGTACAAGAGGAAGCTGCTGCAGTTCGTGGAGCACTGCGAGCTCATCCCCTACCTGGGGACTGCCATGCTGGGCCCATACAAGGAGCCAAGGGATCGGCCCCTTGGCTTTGACGACAAGATGAAGACTTTTATGTCCCTGAAAGACATACACCCGTTTTGTGTAGTGTGGGCTGCGAGTTTCCCTGCAGATTTCATTGATTAACACACGGAGCCACCAGTATGGCTGCAACATGGCCTGTGAACAACATCACCACTTCTTGAACTGGTTTCTTAACTATGAAATCTTAGAAATAAAGTTATTTTGGCTGAAGTTGAAAGATATAAAGCTACTGGCATCCAAAGGAGGGTTATGAAAATGGTGAAGGCCCTTGGGGGGAAGCTGTATGAGGACTGGCTGAGAGCATTTGGTCTGTTCAGCCTGGAGGAGACTGAGGGGAGACCTCACTGCAGTTACAACTTCCGGACGAGGGGAAGAGAAGGGGCAGGCACTGATGTGCTCTCTGTGGTGACCAGGGGCAGGACCCGAGGAACGGCCCGAAGGTGTGTGGGGAGGCTTGGCTGGTTATCAGAGGGAGGCTCTTCCCGCAGAGGGCGGCTGGGCAGTGGCCCAGGCTGCCCAAGCAGTGTCCACAGCCCCAAGCCTGGCACAGCTCCACCCATAACTCCTTGCGTCCCCCAGCCCCGCTCCCGCCCCGCCGTGGGTGCGGCACGAACTGCGCAGGCGTGGCCCCGCCCCAGCCGGAAGTACGGCGGCGGAGCGGTGAGTGCCGGGCTGGGTCGGGCCGGCAAGGGCCGGGGGAGTCTCGATGGGGGGTACTCGGGGGGCCAGGCCGGGGTGGGGAGAAATTTTGAGGGCAGAATCACAGTGGTGTCGCCTCCTCATTAAACGCCTTTAGTCGCTGATGTGAGCGGAACCCGCAAAACGCCGGCCTGAGACGCGTGGGTGTCAGGGGGTGCCGGCAGGCAGAGCGGGCGGCAGCTCCCACAAGTTCTGGGAATGCACGGGAAAGGCAGAGGTGGGTCCCACACCCGCGGCTGTGCCCCCAGGTGTTCCAGCAGCAAACAGCAGAGTCGCATCCTCCAGAAGGCAAAGCTGCCAGGTAAAACCATTGCATTCCGCCATGAACTATTTAGGCTAAAGAACCACTTTTTACCACCTCAGTAGCATTTAGGTACGTAGTATATGTTGTTTCACGCAGCGTTTGTTCAAGCTGCACTCACTAAATACAATCACGCAAATTTATTTGTGTTTAGTGTGGCACAAATAAGATAACAGGTAGCTAATCTGCTTTATCTTTGGCTCAGATGAGCCTTGTAAATTGGACACTTTGGGCACATCTCTTCCATAATATTTGCTGGATTCGTCTGAAATTGGTGGATTTTTTTTTTGTTTGTTACTAATTTTTGCAGATTTGCAATCGAAAAAGCTTAGCAAGTCAACCATAATCAACCCTATTTTAGACAGAGCACTTCAAAATGCTGCTGTTTTTCTGCTTTTGTTGCTTACCTCCATGGGCTGAAGGTTAGTAGTTAAAGTGTTATGAGAGACTTTTAGATGGATAGAAGTGGATAAAAGAAGTCATGGAGTCCTGCCATACTGATACCAATGAAGTTTTATCATCAATTACAGGATTTTATAGCTTTGTTCGAGAATGACCTGCAATGATGAAACTGCAGTTGACCTTCTCTGTTTCCAGTGTGGTGGGTTGACACTGGCTGGATGCCAGGTGCCCACCAAAACTGCTCCATCACTCCCATCCTGAGCTGGACACGCGATAGAGACTATAATAAAAAGCTCATGAGTTGGAATAAGGACAGGGAGAGATCAGTGAGCAATTACCATCACAAGCAAAACAGATTGGACTTGGGGAAATTAGTTTATTGAATGAAATCAGAGCAGCATAATGAAAAATAAAACCAAATCTTAAAACAGCTTCCTCCCACCTCTCCTTTCTTTCCAGACACAGTTTTACATATACTTTTCTCTGCTTTGTCCCCCTTCCAGTGGTGCAGGAGGATGGGGAATGGGGGCTGTGGTCAGTTCATCATGCACTGTCTGCCACTGCTTCTTCCACAGGACTCTTCACCCTCTTCCCTTGCTCCAGTATCAGAATGTTCCCATGGGAGATAGTCCTCCACGAACTTCTCCAAAGTGAGTCCTTCTCACAGGCAGTTCTTCACAAATTGCTCCAGTGTGTGTCCCTTCCATGAATGCAGTCCTTCAGCAACAGGCTGCTCCAATGTGGGCCCTCCACAGGGTCACAAGTCCTGCCAGCAAACCTGCTCCAGTGTGGGCTCCTCTCTCCATGGGTCCACAGGTGCTGCCAGGAGCCAGCTCCAGCATGGGCTTCCCACAGGGTCACAGTCTCCTTTGGCCACCCACCTGCTCCGGCATGGGGTCCTCCATGGGCTGTAGGGGGACAGTCTGTTTCACCATGGTCTGCACCACAGGCTGCAGGGGAATCTGTTCCAGCACCTGGAGCACTTTCTTTACTGACCTTGGTGTCTGCAGGGCTGTTTCTCTCATATATTCTCACTCCTCCCTCTAGCTCAGTTGTGGAGGTATTTTTCCCCCTCTCTTGAATCTATTATCCCAGAGGCATTGCCATTTTTGCTGATGATCGCAGCTTTGGCCAGCAGTGGGTCAGTCCTGGAGCTGGGTGGCGTTGTCTCTGCGGGACATGGAGGAAGCTTCTAACAGCTCACAGAAGCCACCCCTGTAGCTGCCCCACTACCCAAACCTTGTCATGCCATCTCAGTACTCTACTAAGAAGCCCTGAACAAAAAGTTCTTTTTGTCTGATTGTTTTAGTTGCAAAAGGAAATTTCAGAAGGCGCAGCAATTTTTTTAGATAATACAGAGCTTGCAGTACATCACAGATAAACAAATGATAGGCAATAAATCTGATGTAAGAAACTATCTGTAGCCATTTCATAGGATTTAAAAACACTCTTTTGAAGAAAATCCAATATTGTCAGCAATAGTGTTGACTTTTCAAAAGTTCAGAGGATTCTGAATTGCTTTTGAAACTCTTGAACTCTGTTACTGGTAAAACAAATTATATTTGGTGTCTTATAATGCAGACTGCTAAAATAATTCTGTTTTTCTTAGGCACCTCCTTTCATATTCGTAATTAAAATGGCAAAAGCACCTCCTGATGCTACTGAGAAACTGGTCATCATCCACTCCAAAGCTCACAAAGATACCATTCTAGCTAATTTTGAAGAACAGAGGAAAAAGGATTTTCTTTGTGACGTTACTCTAATAGTGGAGAATGTGCAATTCAGAGCCCATAAAGCTTTGCTGGCTGCCAGCAGTGAGTACTTCTCAATGATGTTTGTAAATGAGGGTGAAATAGGACAGTCAGTTTACATGTTGGAGGGAATGGTTTCAGACATCTTTGGAGTTCTGCTAGAATTTATCTACACTGGTTGCCTGTGTGCCACTGAGAAAAGCACAGAACAAATCCTGGCTACTGCACAGCTGCTAAAAGTGACTGACTTGGTGTGGGCCTGTACAGACTACCTGGCCAGCCATAGCCCAGGAAATGCCTTGCCAACTCCAGCTAACAGTGGAGCTTCTGTAGCTATCGTTGCATGTGACAACAAAAATCAAGATCCGCCAAAGCGAAAACGAGGGCGACCAAGGAAAATCAAGGTTGTCCAAGAAGAAGAAGAATCAGGAACAAATTCACCTGAAGATGTGCAACTGAGAGAGAACAACTCCATGCAAAATAAGCAAAATTTTATGAAAAAAGACGCTGCAGCAGAAGTGCTCATCAGTGAACAGGCTACAGTGAAGAAAGATGGAGAAGAAACTGAACCTGCTTGTGGCTCAGAGGCTGCTGTTGATCTGTCAGCTGAGAAAGATGAAAACTATGATCCCCAATCTGAAGGCATACAGAGCACTCAGAGCCGTTATAGCAAACGTAGAATAAGGAGATCAGTCAAACTAAAGGATTATAAACTTCTTGGGGATGAGGATGAAAAAGGACTGGCAAAGAGAACCGATGGAAAAAGAAAACGTGTAGGCTCTGAAGCTCGCTGTAAAGACTGTGGCAAAGTATTTAAGTATAATCACTTCTTAGCTATTCACCAGCGAAGTCATACAGGTAGGCATTAAGAGACTGCTGGTTTTGGATTAGAGTTTAGTGCTGTAGCTAAATGTGAGCAAATTGTTGAAATGTTGGCTGTTTTCTAGTGCAAGAGCTATCCAAAATAGCATGCTGATGCAAATTATGGTGTGTTTTCCATGTTCACTGTTTTGTCAGCAGATCTCAGGGCCTTTATGTCTCATCTTCGTTGCAGTTTAGTTAATTTTGCTGTTTAAACATGGAATTATATGACAATAGTTAAAGAATTATTGTTATGTGAACTTGTTTCTTAATTCTCATCATCACTATTCAAGAATAATTTTTTAGTAGCTACTACATGGCAGTGCATCTCACTGTCAGCTTAGAATATCTAGTGAGAAATGATGCCTCTATACCTAAAAATGCCATCTTTTGCTTTCAGGAGAGCGGCCTTTTAAGTGCAGTGAGTGTGGCAAAGGCTTTTCCCAGAAGCATTCTCTTCAGGTCCATGAGCGGATGCACACTGGGGAACGGCCATACACGTGCACCATCTGCAGTAAGGCTCTGACAACAAAGCATTCTCTTCTGGAGCATATGAGTCTACATACAGGTAAGTAGTTCAAGACCAGTGTAGCCTCTCTGCTCCAGGAATTTTCCTTTCTGAAAAAAAAAGGTATTTCTGCTCTGTCTGGTGTGTGCTGGTTTATGTACTTACTTATTTTCTTGCACTTGCTTTGGATGTGACTTGCCTTTACAGGGCAGAAGGCTTTTACCTGTGATCAGTGTGGGAAATACTTCAGCCAAAAGAGACAGCTCAAGAGCCACTATCGAGTACACACAGGTATAATAAATGGGGGTTGAGGAGCTGGCTTACAGTCCATGCTAATTTGTCTTCCTAAAGGTTGACTAAGGCTGAAAGTTCTTCCTCAGTGATGTATTTAATGTCTCCTGCCCTGGTATGTTGTATCTTGATATAACTGAATAGGGTGAAAAAGATAAAATGGTGTGTAGTAAATGGAATGTGTAAAAAATAGTTAATTGAGAAGGGCTCTTATGATGATTAAAAATCTGTTAGGCTGTATTTGACATACAACTTTATTATTTTACCCCTGCTGTCCATGTTACAGTGAAGCTAGGAATTGTATAAATAATTGTGCTGCCTGGTGTGCAAATTGCCCTGTAGTTGCCCACTCCTTTGGACTAGTAATGGCAAACAAGCCTTAGGAAGTGTCCTTCTCAATTCTGGAGTGAGGTGGAGATTAAGTTGCACACACAGTAAGTGGTGGAGAAAATCAGAATTTAAAAAGCTTCAAGAGAAGGTGTGTTTGGGTGGGAGCAGGTGTCAGTCCCCTCTTTTCCCGTGGTAATATTAAGTAGAGAAATAGTGTGACAGTTAGGGAAGAGGCAGTGAATCACTTTTGTTTTATCTCTATATTATATCAAAGTGGTTATTTTACAGGAAAGTGCTTTAACAAAGATCACTGAAGAGATACAGGGGATCACTTATGCACTGACACTTTTTTTATTATTGCGACAAGGCCGTTCACTGCCGGAATGTAACCAGTGTCGTCGCAAATTCATGGATGCAGCTCAGTTAAAGAAACATCTAAGAACACATACAGGTAATGTTGTCCCTTGTGTTTTGTGGGTTTTGTGGTTTGTTTTTTCTTGAAGTTACATGGACAAAACAATGTTAGCAAATGACTCTTGTCTCTGTGGGACTTCGGCTCTACTTATACATAATGGTGCCTGTATTGCTAACAAAGAGATTTGACATCAAAAATGCAGGAGCACAAAACTCTGTATGTTACAGCAGCACAGAAGCAGGGCCTATTGTAGGAAGAGGGGTTATCCCACATTTTTATAAAGCTGGCTGCAGAAAATGCCAGTTAGTTCTCTGGTGAAAAAATCCTGGCCAAGAATTCAGTTTGTCAGGAGAGCTGCATCCAGCACGTATGGGGCTGTCACTGAGGTAACTAGTAATAGAAAGTGGATATCCTAAATGAGTTGGGCACCCCTGTCAGTGCGGGATGGGTGCTTATAAGTGCTGTGACCAGAAAAATAATTATTTCCATATACCTTTCTATTGTGCTGTAATAAACCAGATGTTGAAAGGAGATGGCTGGGAGGGATGATACAATGCAAGTACATCAGAGAATGTTTTAGGAGTTTTAGAGGCCAAGGTGGTAGGGAATGACTGGAGAACAGATAAAAATGTTGATCTACCCTCTCATAATAACAAGGCATAAACTTCTTAAAATAGTTTTCTTTGAAGGGTAAGTTCATAAGGTGATATAAATAATTTTGTCTTTTAAAATAACTATAAACAGTGTCAATTGCTTCCTCTCAAAATCAAATTATTCTTTAGTATGTTGCCTGAATTTGTAATGCATAACTCAATCTCAAGCATACTCTTGACACACACAATGGTTTTGTAGCTGAAGCTGGTACAGCTCTCTAAATGTAGTGGGAAATCAGTTTGGTGTGGGAAATGAAGAGAGGAAACACAGTCACAAAGGAAGTTGCAAAAATAGATGAAACTGAATTCTAGTAGAAACTGGCTTGCAATATATTTTACTTCCAGAAAAGACAGGCAAAATACAAGTATTAATTATGCAGAAATAATAATTGATCTGTCCCATCTCAAAAGCAAAAAGTAAAATTCCAAGCCATTTCGGGGACAGGTGTTAACACTGATATGACTGTTCTGCTTTGGCAGCAGTTTGATAACACTGTTGTAATAATATTGTTTACCCACAAAGTTACTCCTGTTTTCAGTAACAGGCTGCGACTAGATGACTAGAGGTCCCTGTTGACAAATGTTTCTTATTATTTCTTCCTTTATCCCTGTCTCCAAAGCCATATGAAGCCAGGTTGCAGTTCTATGCTAAATGTGAAGCTTCCTTGGAAACTGGCTGCTGCCCAATCCTGGGGTTTAGTGTGCTTTGATGGTGTGAATTATCACAGTGGTGATCTGGTTTCTCATGTCTGGTGTCTTAGAAAACCTCAACACAATCTCAAGAATTGGTTATGGTGTGAATGAGGATTTGCTTTGGTTGGGTGGAACCTGTTTCATTTGAACCTTCTTATAATTGAATTTGGTCTCACTGCTTCTACCTAATTAGACACAAAAATTCCAAATGCAGTAAAAAACCTCCAAAACAAATAAAAAACGCCAAAACATTGACAATTAATTCTACCCACCATAATTTAATTCTTTTCCAACTGACATTCACAGAATATCATAGGCCTGGTGTGATGGAGCCTTATAGAAAGCCAGCCAACTTGTTAAGATAATGGTTTCACTTTCCACCTCTGGCATTTGGGTTTACTCACCTGCATGGTCCTGCACATAGCCTGGCATTAATGCCTACTGGTTCAGGGCCAGGCTTTTTCAAAAGGCTTCTGTTCTATGTGAAACATCCACATCTCTGTCATAGGTTCAGCTTTTGGTTGCTCTGAGGGTTTGGATCACCTAATTCTTTATCTTCAAATGGGAGAAATGCTAGAGGTGTACATTTAAAGTACTGTGCCCTTATTTTGACTACTGATTAATTCAACTTTGGATATCTGTCCTGACCCATGGCAGAAACATGAGGAACTGTCAGTGCTCACTTTATACTGTGTATGGTAAAATATAACATGTTTTTTAATACATTGGTGAGAAGTGCTATATAAAAAGTGATTTCACATTTCTTTTTGATAGGTGAGAAGCCATTCACTTGTGAGATTTGTGGCAAATCATTTACAGCTAAAAGTTCACTTCAGACTCACATTAGAATTCATAGGTAGAGTATGTCTAATTTTCATTACATTCTTTAAAAATGTAACTTCTCATCTGATAACCTGTATGAGTGCTTGTTCAGTTATAGAATGGTCAGAACTTGTCTGCATTTTGGATGAATGATTAAACATTTTTTCTTAATCTGTGTAAGGAAATAATTGATAGTGGAAAGTACCAAACAGCTAAATACTCCTGTGCCAGGACATTTTAAGTTTTCTTCTGTGTTTTATGTCTCTTCAGTGACAAGATATTTACTGCTATATTTTTTATGTGAAAATTTCACTGTGAATTTTTGATAGACAGCAGAACAATAGCCATGGTGTAACAAGGTTATTGGAACATTGTCCTGTTACCCTGTAATCTATCATGTCTCATTAACAGCATTGGTTGTCTTTTACCCTTGTCAGTGTGATCTATTGCATAAAGGCATGCTGGATTTTAAGTCACAGGAGAACTGTTTTATAAGAAAACATTTGCAGTAAAATGTTGTGTCCCTTTGACTAAGGCAGCAAGTTAGGATTTGGACACTACTTTTTCTTTTAAAGCCCTCGTTGTTAGTAAATGTTCTTAAAATGGTCAGTGCTTAGAGTTATGCAAAGTAAGGTGTTGGCATTCCTGGCAAGGTGTGGCAGCACAGAACTTGTACGTCTGGGGTTATGACAGGAGGGCAGATATCTCTGTAGCTCTTGAGTATATACTAATTAAAGAGTTGTACAGTTTGTGAACTCGAACAGAAGCAATCAGGAAGCCAAATAGAGAACATTTTTAATGTTTATACTTTATCTGAACAAAGTAATCATTTAATTATTTTATTATAGAACAAGTTTCACAAAGCAGCACTAAGTGAATATTTTAATGAGATCAAATTTTGTCCTTTTGCAGAGGAGAAAAGCCATATTCTTGTGGTATATGTGGAAAATCCTTCTCTGATTCCAGTGCTAAGAGAAGACACTGTATCTTACACACAGGCAAAAAGCCTTTCTCCTGCCCAGAATGTAGTTTGCAGTTTGCTCGTCTGGACAACCTGAAGTCTCATTTAAAAATTCATAGCAAGGAAAAGCAGTTCCAGGAAGCCAGCGCTGCCCAGAGCACCAACACTCACTCAGAAGTGAGAAACATTCTCCAGCTGCAGCAGTACCAACTTGCCACCTCTGGAGGGCAGGAAATTCAACTGCTGGTTACAGATGCAGTGCACAACATCAACTTCATGCCTAGCCATAATCAAGGCATTAGTATTGTGACGGCAGAAAATGCCCCAAACATGACAACAGAGCAGGCTGCAAACCTCACGCTGCTTGCGCAGCCACCACAGCAGCTGCAAAACTTGTTGCTTTCAGCTCAGCAGGAGCCAGCAGAACAAATCCAAAGTATCAATATGATTGCAAACCAAATAGAGTCTGCCCAGCCTGAACAAATGCATGTCATCACTCTTTCCAAGGAAGCACTAGAACATCTCCACGCTCATCAAGGGCAAAATGAACAAATCCACTTAGCAGGATCTTCACATCCAGCTCAGCATGTGCAGCTGGCTCAGGAATCAAGTCAACAGTCTCACTCTAGTCATGATACAGTTTCTTCCCATGAAATCAGTGAAGAACAGAATCAAAGTGTACATGCTTCTGAATCCCATCAGCAGTCTCTGTCAGTAAATGAGTCATCTCGTGAGCACCCTATCCAAGGACAGGCATTCTGAAATGCTTATTTGTCATCAGATGGCTAGGCCATAGCAAGCATCTCATCACTTATTTTTCTGCAGCAGGATATATCTGAGGAGGCATTTCATGTTGATTTTAGATGGGTGACTCAGTTTTCTTAACCTTATTTATTTTAGACTTTTTTTCTTTTTTTTTCAAATTGGTATTTCTTTACCACTTAGTCCATACCTCACAAGCGATTAATATGGGGTTTTGTGCCTGATACATGTCCATGCCTACTGAGATGATATTTGGCCCCTTATTTTCATTTCTGTGTGACTCTCCAGAGAAATGCACCTTGCTAGCAGAATAACAGTTTAATACATCTGCAGGTCAGAAAGTACTGCTCCTCTGACAAAGTCAACATTACCTGAGCTACTGTCAAGAACTGTCAGTACTTTTTGCAAAGCTAACACCATATGTCTTATGTTTAATGAGCTTTATTTCTGCAGGATAATGTGTAATTTTCTATGTGATCATTCCCTGAAGTGCATTATGATTTACTGACTACCAAATTTGTTTGGTTTGGGTTGAAACTGTTGTAGCCTTTAACTGGCCCTAGCTCTTCCCTTCCGTTCACTGGGTGCTGTACAAGTTCCATTCCTCAGAAATGCTTGAGCCATTGCACTTGAATAGTGGCAGTGGGTTGTGGTGGTTACACTGGAGGACTGAAAGGCCAAAATTTTGCTCTCTTAGTTCTACCACTCACTCTCTGTGCGATTGTGGGCAAGGTAGTTGACTTCTGTGCCTTATTTCATCATCTGGTAAGTGGGGATGGTGTTCACACACTCTGTCAAGCACTTTGAAGAGCTCTTGATGTTGAAGGCACTGTCTATTGAAGTGCAAGATTCTCTTCCTGACAGGATTCTGTCTAAGCTTAGGAGCCAGTGTATATTTAAAGTGTTATTTTTTGTACTTTTGAGAGGAGAATGTAATCTTACTTTAATATATGTAAAGACTGGTAAATTGTTTATGTGAGGACTTAAACAATGAAGAGCATCCCTTCAGAGCGTAATGAGCTACATAAATGGGGCACGTCACTTGAAGTTGTACAACTATTTTGTTGACTCAATTAGATGTGTATAGTTTGTTTTCAATGACTGACTCCTAACAAAAAGGATTTGCATCTTAATAAAATGCCTTGCTAGAATACATGCTTTGTGTTTTCAAGTTTGGCTTCTGGTAACATCTTGCATAGTGGACTGGTGTGTTAAAACTGTGACTGTCACTTAAAACAACATGCTCAGGTGTCACTTCAGCTTTAAAGTACTTGTGATCTACACTGATGTTTCATGTTATAACAAATGAAAAATCTAAGGTGAATATAAGAGCAAAATTATTCAAATTTTGGATAATAGTCCTCATTTAAGTGCAGACTACTTGGCTGGCTCCTGACTGCATGCTGCAGAAGTTTGTGTAAGTATCTCCATTTCTTCAAAGTACTAGATCACGTTTATGTAAATGGATCATGATAAGGGTAGACAGCGAGAACAAATAAATAAACAACAAATCATCCCACAACAAAACTGTTTCCTCTCAGAATAGAGAAATGAACTTTGTGTACTTCCTGCTACCAAAGCAAACCAGCATATTCTGCAGTTCTACTTGAGAAGCTTGAAGTCTTGATGCTGTAAGAACAGATTACTAAATACGTTAAAGCCTTTACAACGTCTGTGAAAATCTCACTTTGTGTAAGTTTACAGTAAATATTCTGTCAGTTCCATTCTAGCAACTTCTGATTTTATCTAAAGCAGAATACTGCCAGGTCATAAGTTTACAGGAGGTTGCACTGAATTCATCCTTTGCCATATATTTATGGATCCTGAAATTCTTAAAAACTGGCTACAAGCTAAATTCTAACTCTACCAGTAAAGTAACTGTTTGATACTTTCCTTTTTTTTTTTTAACTTTATTTTTTTCATTATTCAGTTATCCTTGCAGGATTCAGTTCAATGCTACAGTTACGCATGAGACACTATCACATAATGATTTCTCAATGCTTTCCCTGTAACTGAAAAAAATACTGAAGTTTTGTGCTTGGAATTTTTTATGCTTTTCTACAAATTGCCAGTGAAGAAATGAGCCTCTGTGAATAGCAGAATAGTGACTAATCTTGCACCCCACATTGCTTAAGCTGTCAGCACATATTGTAACTTGCACTCGAGAAGCTGGTGTGGCTTCTCATCTCACAAGTGTTGCTTTTTGGACACCATTTGCTTCCTTTCTAGTGAATGCATTTCTAATAAAGATGAAAGTGAATCCTTTTTCTGTGTGCTCGATTTTAAGGCTAGGACTGGAACCTCCAATTGCTTTGCATTTGAAAGGAAACCCCTTCAGCTTTGTTTTTCAGTCCAGCTGCCACTAAGAACTATTTAGGAAAAAAAAGCATCCCTCAAAAACTAAGTTTCGAAGCAGCTCTCTAAGTATCTTCACTCCTTAGCCAATAAACACCTTAACTTTTCCTTTTCTCACATAGATTAATCTTCTTAGCAAATCCGTCTCACTGGTTAGTATGTTAAAATGAGATTAAGGTTTTAGACAAAATGCAGCACAGTAAGAGGACTACAGAGAGATCCGTTTTGTGAGCAATTAACACCATTGTGTGTCTTCTGCTCCCTTTGTAAATTACACAGTGTAGTTTAATGGGATTTCACTACTCTTTTTTCCCCCCCACCAAATGCAAATTTACCAGATTTTGGCTTTTTCTGAAACTTTTGGTTGGTTCTCGAGGTGCAAGTTGAAACAAGTCTTCGGGAGGTAGAGCAGACACACTCTGAAGTGTATATCTGACTACTGTGTGGGTACTTCCCCTGCTTGACCTTCCAGTCCAGCATCTCGTTTTTGATAGGTGACTATCCGAGTATTTATTTCATATGAGCTGTGAAAGCAAATTATCCTACCAATAGGAAAATTTCATTCCAGCAGGTGCAACTTTTCAAGGGTCATTTAAATACTTGGTTCATGCTCTCTCTTCTGCTCAGGGGGACTGAAAAAAGCACTGCTAGGGGCTGTACAGCATCTAAGAGGAAGAGGAGATGACTACCTCACCACAAACCCTTTGCAACTGAACATTTATTCCCAGGCTAAAGTAATGGACATTGAGCCTGATATCAATTTTGCCAGTTGTTCAGGAAAGGCTTTTGTTGGCGTCTCTTTATTTGTGAAAGACTTGTTTTACTATCGTTGCTGGTTAGTCATCGTGACGAAGGTCATGGCTGGTGTTTGCTAAGATCTATCCTAGTCTGCTGGGGTAGGGGATTTTTCAGTCTTTCCCCACTTCACCTTAACTGAAAGCTAGCATGCAATTAATTTCTAGTCACTGACCCAGTGTCTGTATGAGCAGAGCAGCCAGCTGCCTTTCCTGTCTTCCACCTCTGCAGCAGACTATCTCCCTGACTTTTAAGTGTCCTTATCCTGGAGGAGCTGAGTCTGACATGGGAGTGGCTGGGAGGAGGCCGGTTTGCAAAGCAGGCGTGCCCTGGAGGCTGGGAGCAATCAAGGTGCTTGCTGGGCATGCTGATTTCCACATGGTCAGAAGTCTGGCCATGGTCCAGGCTTTTTCCCAGTCCTACTGCACTGCAGGTTCTCTCCAAAAGCAGAGAAAGAAATGCCATACCATTATGGCAGCTGTCATAGCTATGATTTCAGGGCCTCTTTCATCTATTCATTAGAGACATTAAAGAGTCTGCTGCTTGCAGAGCTGCAGTCCTGTGAGCTATGGCAGTTCAATTGTTCTATCCCTTTTCAGATCCCCTATTAAACATGATGAACAATAAATGGTTTTCCACAGCAGAGGGACTACTGTTCACATCTGTCCTAAGAAATTCTTCCAAATGGAAAAAAACATCCAGGCATCTTCTAGGTGAGCCAGCATCTCACTGTACGACATTTACTGCTCATTTCTGGCTGATATTTTAATCCTACCTAATTGGAAGTATCTTTGGAATAGCAAGAAGCAGAGCTTTGTTTTAGTTAGCAAACTCTCTACCCTGTTGTGCAAGTTTTTCTGACACCTGCAACTACATCTCACCGTCTGTGCCTTGCCTGAGGGAACTGATTCTTACTTGTTCATGGGGCTTCCCTTCAAACCACTGGATTCTACTTGCCCTTGAGGGTAGCATGCCTCGAGCAGTCCCTCGGAGAGCTTCAGGCTGCTGTGGACATCCCAGTCAGTATATTGTCATCTTCAATGGCCTTGCTTTCGATTTCTTGATAAACCAGGGTCACTTTCTGCCTTTCACCTGGAAGATTAAGCTCAGAGAAGTCTTCCTTCTTTTTGGAGATGAATCTGTCCTGTGTTCCCTGGCAGTAGGAAGTCCTTTCTAGAAGTCTCCTTTGATGTTTACCTCGACTGCTGGGTGATCTAACAGCTCTGGTTTCCCTGCATAGTATCCACCAGAAAGGACTGGTGGCAGCCCAAAGATCTGGTGTGCAACAGTGCTGGTGGCCCTACCACTGATCATCACAGCATGCTGTTGTGATTCAGCAGATAGGCTGTGCAATGTTTCCTCTCCAGGTATTTGCTGTGAAGTTATTTGGCATTTGTGTCTTCTCATTCTTTATGCAGCTTTTAGCAAGGCAATGCTGCAGTTGTTTGTATATAAATATCCAAAGGAAGAGGCAAGAGAAGAGAGCTAGGCTTGGTGGTGCCAAGCAATAGGACAGGAGGCGATGGGCAGAAACTGATGCGCAGGAAGTTCCTCCTGAATACGGGAAGAACTTTCCTGTGCGAGCAGCCACACACTGAACAGAGAAGCTGTGGAGTATCCCTCACTGGAGATAGTTATTTGAAAACCATCTGGATGCAATCCTGTGCCATGTGCTCCAGGATCACCCTGCCTGAGCAGGGAGGTTGGACCAGATGACCCACTGGTCCCTTCCAACCTTACCCATTCTGTGATTCTGTGATTTGACTTGCCCTTCACCAAGATGCCTCTGGGTGACCCCTAGCAGCTCTCCTTTAGTATCTTCATGTAGGGGAACTTTCTCAAATGCATATATATTTTTAAATTAATTTAGTCTGCTTTTCTGTTCTGTTTTTCAGTCCCTTTCAGGTGCTATTTTGAACTGAAAGGAACTGAAATAGCTGCAGCCACAGCAGGTGGAGAGGTTTAGAGTCAAGAATCACACAGAAGCAAAACTCTTGGGTCTCCTGTCAGGGCATGTGTGCACTTTGCAGAAGACTTCAAATGCAGATGACACAAAACTGGGAGGAGCTGTTGAGTCCCTCGAAGGCAGGGAGGCCCTGCAGAGAGACCTGGACAAATTAGAGCACTGAGCAATCCCCAACCATACCAAGTTCAACAAGGGGAAGTGCCGGATTCTGCACCTGGGGTGAGGCAAACCTGGGTGTTTGTGCAGACTGGGGAATGAGATGCTGGAAAGCAGTGCCATGGAAAGGGCCCTGAGGGGCCTGGTCGATGGCAACTTGAATGTGAATCAGCAGTGCCCTGGCAGCCAGGAAGGCCAGTTGTGTCCTGGGGGGCATCAGGTACAGCCAGTCGAGGGAGGGGATTGTCCTGCTCTGCTCTGCACTGGTCATTCTGTGATTCTGTTTCCAGGATCATTAGCTGCACAACCTCTGAAAGGGTTTCAGTGTCATTGTTTAAATGTACTGCACAATCTCTCGTGTGTCCCATATTTTCCTTCACGGTAATTGTTTTAAGCTCCAGAATGGATGTAGCACAGCACATCTGCCACAGCTGACAAGCAGAGCGGCACCGGCAAACTCACCTCTGACTCTTATCACTGGCAGAACATTTATGCTCATCTACATAGTATGAACAGGCTTGCAGAACAATATTGTGCTGTCATAAACAGGTAAGAGTCTGAAATTAATATGTCATCCAGTTCAAAATTTTAATAAATATCATTTTCATAACTGGCAACCTGTTGAATGGAACTTAATGTATCTGAATTACAAAGTAATGGGAAAAGAAGGGGAGAAATAAAAAACAGAACAGACAGAGACAACAAGTAATCAGTGGCTCTTGGCGCGTTCTTTTTTTCCTAAGAAAAGCGCATCATAAATTTTCAGAAAGCTGTCCTGTTGAGCAAACAAGTTATGCTTGTTAGGCTGATTGTTGCTTTTCTTTTTGATTTTGACTATCAGTATGTTTATAGTTAATTCCCTTTCTTGCCCATAATGACAATAAGAATTTCCATGCCTAGAAATTATCATTAAATTAAAAGATGCTAGGTTTTTTTCCAAAGAAAAACGATTAACAGAAGCCAGTCATATGTATGTGCAGAATTAAATTTCAGGAGCAGAATTTGTGTGTAAATTCAAACACATTTGCCAAATGTGGACATCAGTCTCAGGGATTTTTTTCAGATAATATTCAGTAGATTGCCCTGGTTTAAATACTTATATTTTGTAGTGCAAAAGGAGAAAAGAGGTGTTACGAAAGGCCCAATAAACTTCAGTTGTGTTAATCTGTATCAAGCTAAAAATATGGATGTTGAGAAAAACAGGTAGCGAAGATAATGTTTTCTGAAACATTACTGATTTTATGTTTGACTCTGGATATGCTGCTTCTCTTCTGGACTTCACACAAGGCTGCCACAGACTTCTTTTTGGCTGTAGGAGAAGCCATGTGGTCTGGATACCAAAATTAGATTGTGCTTGTTACAGCCGACAGAGGCTCCAGCAGTCATGGTGCCGGCCCTTAGGAGGAGGAAGGAAAGGGCTTTCCTGTGCATGGCTCAGTCACAGCCCACAAACCATCACTGCAGGCGCACGTGATGCTTGCAGTGACTTACCATCACACCTCAGCTCACCACCCAGTACATGGCTGTAAATTAAAAATGCCTTGTCTTATCATTTTAGTACGTCTCCTTGTCCAAACTGGTTTGTCTCCCTTGTTTTTCTGTTGTTTTTTTTCATCGGGAGAACATCATCACATGAAATGGTAGTATCTCGTGCGCAGATATTTCAGGCAAGGGAGAGGCTGTGGCCACCTTCAGAATCTGATCATCTTCATAGTCTTTCATAGTGAGGGTGGAGATCTTCAAATCCTACATCATTGCAAATCCCAACACAACACTTAATAGAGCGTTGCCCTAATGAATCCCTGTAGGAAACTATCACTGAGCCACACACTGACCAGAGAAACTTCAGGGCTACCTGGAGGGCCCTTCGGAAACTTGTGGCTTCTTTCTCAGTCTGAATTTTTTACAGGCATGGGTGGTTCAGCAACATCTAGCTGTGAGGCTGTAGTTGTTTTGGTTTCATAAAAGCTTTATAAAGCCATTTGGGGAAAAAAATGCACATTGTTATTAAGATGAGAAGTCAATACTTTTTTTTAATTTAACGTAGGTTTGTTCTGCAGAATATTTTTTCTGCATGACGATCAGAACTGTCTCATCTGCCACAGGATTTTGACTCATCAAGTATATATTCTTCCTGGGAATGTGACAATTGTTCTGTCACTCCATGATGTCACGAAAAGTTACGCAATTTTTTTTACAGGATACACAATTCAGTTTGGTCACTTCTAACACCAGCGTCTCCTAAAAGTCACTGTGCTCAGAGACAAAAAGTGACCTGGCCCAGCTGTGCTCTCAGAAGCCCGAGCTGACCCTACAACTATCCCACAAAGCAGCTTTTGCACGTGCTGTGTGAGCTGAGAGAGAGCAAACCTGCCACAGTGGCACAAAGCTTTGCTGTGGGAGTCGTGACCCCTCTGGAACTGCTCTATCCACGTGCTGTCCTGCTGGCAGGAGTGATGGCTCAGCAGTGCCCAGCCAATACAGCTGTGGGCAGGAGTTTCTGCGTCAAAAGGAGACACACGCTTTACACAGGGTGTAATTAGGCTGCAAATCTCCTCACCACAGAGATTTGTGGATGCCAGATTTTTGCGTTTGTCTGAAGAGCAAAGAAATTCACAGGAAGAAGATCCACCAAGGGCAATTAAACATGAAGATACCAGGAAATCCTTGAGCAGAGGCTTCCTGGAGGCTGGGAGAGTAATGGGGAAGCAGTGCCCTCAGTTGCTTTTCCTTACCACTTTTTGCTGGGCATTTGCTCTTAGCCACCATCAGCAACAGGCTCTTCATCCTTTCTTTTAAATGATCCTGTTCTGACAGCATCTGTCCCGGGCTCTGGAAAGAGCTGGCTTCAGTCCTCTGCTCTGCCACATGCTTTTTGTGTAACCTCATTTTCCTTCCTTCAGGAGAAAACACAAATTCCCAACCTCCGACAGGGTTTAAACCTGCTTATGTTAGGCTTGGGGAATACTTAGAAATAAGGAGTGGGGTGTGTGTGTTGATGTGTGGTGTTGCTGTGGGGCTGGACTCATGGCAGTGACAGTGATGGGGCTGCTCCATGACCCAGTTTCCCATGTGGCCAAGTGCACAGCAGGGGTTTACCCTGGGCTTCAGCCCCAGCATCAGGCTGGGAGCAGTGGGGAGCAATGAGAGCTGGAAATAAATAAGCAGAGGAATGCCTGTGCCTGGCAGCAGCTCTTGGGAAGAAAATACTCTGAATTTCATGTTTCTGTCTTCCTTTGGTGCTGCCAGATGCAGGCACCGAAACTGAGACTTTATGGACTCCTGGCTCAGTGCTGCTCAGGGTAGGGATCTGCATTGCTGCATGCTCACCCCCTTGTTCCTACAACACCTCCAAGAAATGTTACAGCTGTGCAATGCTGCACAAGATGTCACACACATCACATCTCAGCAGCTTATGACAAGTCCCTTAGCGCAGCTATGGCAGTGCAAATGAGCAAGCAAGAAGCTGCAAACCTCATGGGGTTTTGCAGGCTTTCCATGGGGAGCTCAGCTGTGTGGCAGAGGCACAACACACAGCCCACTGCAGGGTGCACAAGGCTGACCTGGCTGCCCGCCCTGCCTGGAAAGTTTATCTGCCAGGCTTGTTCCCCAGCTGATTGCTGCAGGGGTGCATGCCTCTTGGCTTTTTAGCAGTGCGCTCCTGAGGCAACAGTACAAGCCACAAGGACTGGAAACATTCCCCTTGCAGCCTTCACTGAGCCACTCGCTTGCCTCATGGCCCTGCACCCAATCTCCTGGACAGCAAAGGACTGTGACTCCCTGTGCATGCAAAAATGCAGTTGGTGATGCTCGGCAACATCTTTGACTATCTCCGTGCTTACATCTGCCCCACATGGCAGGGAGGGGTGAAGGCACTAGCAGTATCATTCAATATTTGTGAAGTAGCCCTTCAGAGAAAAAACAGACACCCACTACATCTGCAAACAAGGATTTAGAGCCATTTGCATTTAGAGCCTTCTGCAAGTGTTGGGAATTACACTGGAGGCATGAGGGGTGCAAAGCAATAATAGGATCAGAAGGTGGCTTAAGCTGAAGTTCATGTGGGAAGTATAAGCTGCAATAGGACAGGATATGGGGTGGGGGGGGAGGGTTTAAACTGCTTATAAGCACACTTTTTTCCTTACCTTGAAAATACAGGCCCTAAAGCTGAAGTTTCCAAGCAAGTTTTCAGATTCTTTAGTAGAATTTTCATGATATGAATATTTACAGAAGAAAAAGAAGGTAACTCTTGCATCTTCAGGTTGTTTGTGTCCTCTCCCTGGGGCTGCAGCCTCTCCCAGGTTGGTGCCACCTGCAGATTTTGGAAGTGAGCTTTTCCACCTCAGTATATTTAACAGTCTCAGAGACCCTGAAGGCAGGATGAGGCTCTCCAGGTGCTTTGCCTGTTCAGTCTGAGCTACCCTCCAAGTGACACCCAGATGAGTCGTGGTATGGTAATTTCCCAAGCAGCAGGATCCAGACCTTGAGAGTACACCTCACTGAAAGCCGCTGCCCAGTCCATTCCAGTTGGTGGGATCTGTGGTTTTACAAGTAGGAAAGGCATCAAAATACTACAGGCCACTTGGCCTGTGGTGGATACTATTATTGCTTCTTCACTAGGTGTGTAATTGATTCCTGGAGGCTTTGCTGTCCCTCTGAATGGAAGAACCCAGAGGTGAGGTGTGAGCCTGTGCCTCCTCGGTGCTGTGCTTCATTGATGTGGGCTGCTGTGGGATGAGAAGGAGCTGCTCAGGTGGCAGTATCATGAGTCTATTATCAAATCTCCTTTCTTACACAAGTTACTGGCCTCAACTCACCATAGAATCACAGCTGCATCTTCATCCTTCCTTCTGCCCCTGCTCCCTCTGACAGCTGTCCTTCTTTGGGGCACCCCTTCCTTCACTGAGTGCTGCCACTGCCGGAGCTCTCCCAGCAGGAGATGCTGGACATTCTCAGAGGGGCAGCAATTAAATGCACTGCATGTAATAGTTCACAGGGAGAGTGCCTCTTGGGATGGAAGCAGAGCTGTTCCCAAAGGTCTGTTAAAATTTCAGTAGTGAAACAGAAAGATGGATGTAGTTGTTCTCCCAGGCTGATGTGCAACCCATATTCCTGACCTCAGCTAAGCTGCTCACTGACAACCCTGTGATAAACGCCTGTGATAAACCTGGTCTCTGATTATTACTTTTACCTACCCTGCAGATACCATAACTGGAAAGGGAGATGAAGGAAAGTCAATTTATGGTCCCACCTTTGAAGGTATGTTTCCTCAACCCTCTTACTGCACAAATGGTAAATTTCCACAAAAACCAAGCTGTTGATATGATCTTATTCACATAATAACTTGGGAATTTCTTTTCATCTCCTTAAAGCAAAAGAGTTTGGTTTTCACTGCTTGTATTAGCATGAGCAGACTGCTTTAGTGAGAACACTTTTTGATCTGTAATGTTGTCCCCATCCTCTGATGGCCCCTGCTTGAGGCTCAGCTCCATGAGACCCTCCTCTTTGCCTAAATGAGGACTGATGGTCACCCACTGTCTACTTCAAACGTCAAATATTCACCTTTGTGGAGAGGACCTTAGAAATGCAGAAGTGGATTAGCTACAGATCTCCAGGCACCCATACCACCTGCTTAAATGCATTTAAAGTAATAAAAGTTACCAGTTTTAACTCTAGATTTCCTGGACCTGGCAGCTTTTCAGGCTTGAGAACACTGCAGGCATTCCTGCCAGCAACTATGGCTGCAGATGGAAGGGGAGTTCTGAATCTCACATAAAACTGTGACAGTAGAGAAATGACAGCTCATGAACATGAGCTAGTTTAACAAAAAATGTTCCCTCACACGAGTATAAAGTAATAAAAAGTAAATAAAAAAGAGCATTCTAATTTTCAATATTTAAGAAAAACAACCCATAAAACTGACATAGGCATTTGGGATCTTCTTAAATGCTACCCATCAAGATGTTTTATGACAGTTAAAGCACTTTTGAAACTGATTTATGTTCCCTTATATAAAAGCTTTCCCTCTGCCAGTGGTGCAGGCTGGGCAGCAGCCAACACTGAGATCAGACATGCCAAGTGTAGCTGAAAACTTCCTTTCCCAAGATGCTGAAGAGCTCGCCTGTGAGGAGAAGCCTCAAGGTCCCAGGCTGGATGTAACAAAACCTAGTGGCACTGTTGGGCAGGAAAGCTGTGGAGGTGGAAGCCTGGTGTGTGAGATTTAAGGCAAGTAAATATTATGGGCTGCCTAGAGTGGACTGGAAGGGGCAAAAGTCACTTCTTTGGTGCTGGAGCTCCTGGAAAAGCAGCAAGCCTAGCCTCTTGGGCTCTGAAAGAACATAAACTGGTACTGGATACAATAGGACTGGCTGTTAAATTGTTTGCAAAGTTGACAGCACCAAAGATTTAAAATTCTGTGAGTCCTCTTTTTCAGCAATGTTGCCCAGTGGATTTGTGCTACTGCCCACCCCACGCCCTCTGCACTTTCTGTTCGTGTAGAAATTGCTCTACATGATGGGTAGAAATGAATTTGTGTGTGCACAGATGCCTTTGCACAAAGGAGAGCCGTGGCCCCACACACTGCCTGCACTGCAGCACAAAGCCCCAGCCCATGTGCAGCATTTTGCTCTGGGAGCCCTAATGGCTCCATCATCCTCCAAGCAGAGCTTCTGCTTTCCCTATGCTACCCAGGAAAGAAGCTGCCATGTCATGCAGGAAGGGGACAATATATCCAAAATTGCTTCAGTAATTTTAACCACAGACTTAATTTGGAAGCAGTCAACCTAAAAAGTGTCCCTGGAAGAGTTTTGTTACCCATATTGCACACACTCCATGTGTTAATGTATTAAAGGAGAGGGTTGCTAATTCTTGCCCTCTCCCACTTCAATTAAAAGTTGCTTTTCATGGTGGAGAAAGGTGTTGCCTTGAGTATGCCTTTCTATTTTAAGGCTTAGCTTGCTTTCCCAATAGTTCCCGCAAAACTACTTTACGCTGAGGGCAGAGGACAAATATCTTCCATATCTGAAAAGGGTGAGATATGCCTCTGTCAGCCAGTAATGTTATGGGAGACTCCGTGCTTGGCATATGTCTGGGCACTGCAACCAGTGCCTGCTGAAATTAATGGGACACAACCTCATTTTACTGTAATGAGATGAAAGGACTGAGGCAATTACACAGAATCATTTGGACTGGAACATTGTCATAAGACAAAGCATCCCACTCCAAAATGAGTCTGCTGAAGTAATTCTGCAAACCACGGGGCAACATAGTCAGGGAGTAACAGTTCGGTTAAAATTTAATCATCATTTTTATGAATCAGTTTCTGAGAAAGACATTCAAACAGGGTAGCAAGAGTGAGAAAAAAATAATCAGAGAACAGTAAAATCTAAATATTTCTACAGTTTCCTTAAAACTTGTTGAGAGCTCAATGGGGCTCTTGACTGCTCAGGTCAGATGGTGATGGAGGATGACAGGATCAGTGGACTCCCTGCTCCTCACCTCATAGGAAGGCTCCCCTACACTGAGAGGGAATCAATTCCATGTCATCATCCCCCAAACCTAAGGATGCCTAATGCCTCTTCTTCACTAATCATTCCTCTTGAGAGCCATTCCTTCTCTCCCTCACCAATTCTTCCCCAGATGGCACAGAGTATTCTCTCCACCTCCTCACAGCTCTTGTTTCCATTGCTTACCTTCTCTCCTTGCCCTGGAAAAAAGCTTCCACTCTGGGAGCACTCTGACCTCAACTAAATATCTGCTCTCCATTTATTCAGCTCTGTCATTTTCCTTGGATAAAGAAGTCTCCTGCTCACGCTCCTGTGTGAGTCACCAAGAGCTGGGAGCAGCTGGGCATCCTGCCCCAGCCAGCCATGTCCTGCCCTCCCAGCCCTGACTGTGCCCACAGGGGATCTTGTCCCCTTCACTGCAGGCAGGGGCATAAGGGAAGGCAGAGCAGAGGCTGTGCGTGGAGCATCTGCTCTGCCTCCCACCTTCCCCATCCATACCATGGGAATAATCACGAGCAGCCATGGGGAATTGCCATGCTAAGTACCCTGAGCTCCTCTGGTGAGAGGCATTAGAAACTGACAACAGGGAGCCAAAATCACCTAGAATGCTTTTTTATGCATATATTTTCACTAGCTTCTTTACTGGCTTAAGCATTGGACAGTAGCAGGAAACTCTTTCTAGAAAAGACATTGATTCAAAGCAAACTTTGCTGGTGTGAGACCTGATGAGATCTTTGAGGGGAAAGAATGGAGAGTGAGAAGGAGGAAAGGGGAGATTGTGGGAGCTGACAAAAGAGACCTCTGTGGTGAACAGCAGCAAATGGAACAACACAGCTGTGGCCCTTCATCCCCCAACTCCTTCCCTAGATGAAAGCATCTCTGTCTGTCACAAGGGAAGGGGGATCCTTGGGATGGCCACCAAGGGTGGCCACAGCAACAGCTCACTGTTCTCCACCACCTTCCAGCCAGCTCCCCACCTGGACAAGAAATATGTAGCTTCTGAGCAGCTACACACAAGCTTGCCATCACTGCACTGCACAGGAGGTCACCTTGGTCCTGCAGGACATTGCTGCCCAGCAGGAAGAACCCATGAAATCCCTTTGGCAGCTGCAACACAAATGCCTCTGGCCAGAGGGAGGATGGATAAGTCAGAACTGAAGTACCTAATAATATCCATCCCTTCCTTCTCTGCCCTGGCCTGGCTTGCTCGAGCTAGAAAACCCTATTGCAAAACTAAGGAAGCTGCCAGGGCATCTCCAGGACCAGGGTTACAAACTTGTGGCTGCATACATAGCCCAGTGTGAGCTGAAGGTGAGCCCTGAAAGACAGAGGGGCATTTCACAAAACCTCCAGGCTCTGCTCTCCCCTCATGGGCTGAAAGAAACTATTCTAGTGAATGCATAGGAGTTTGTTCTCAGTAGGTTGATGTATAGGACTGGCCCTGCTAAAATTTTTAGGTTTCTAGGAATTTAATAAACAGGATTATTGCTCTGAGCAGTTTGCTTGATAGAAGAGAAGAAAGTATGTAAGTATTACTATAGAGAGAGAAATTCACAGTGCAGTTTCCATCACATGCAGAAAGACAACATTTTTTAAGGTAGCAAAAAAACATAGCTGTCAAACCTACAGAGAGCAAACCAAAAGCCAGATATATTTATAACCAGGAACATTCACCTCAAGTTTCCACCTTGCCACCAGCTCTGTGCAATCTGAAAAGTGTGGGATCCATGATCTTATAGCCAGGCCCTCCTAAATCTGAGTGGGAGTTTAATCCTGAGGAAGCAAAAAGCAGCCACAGCATATGACAAAGACAGCTCTGCACTTTCCAGCTCTACTCTGCTTAGTCTTTCTGATGTCCCCACTTGGACAAGTGTCACTTGCAGTGTCCTCCCTGCCTGGCACCTCTCTGCTGGATGGGATGGGGTGAGGTGGGATGGGATACAGTACAAAGCTTTATGGAGCACTGCTGGCATCCATTGCCATGCCAGCACCTGCAGGAGGCACAGCTCATCCTCCCACAGTGTGGGAGCAGGACAGGCTGAAAATCATAAAGATTGCAAAATGTTGGACTGTTTTCAGGATACAGATTGGTGCTGTGAAGGAAGAAGATGAAAGATATTTCTCAGGGAGTCACTTCTATTACTATCACTTCTGACAGTGTGTCTCCTGACTTCTTTCATCTCAAAAGTAAAGGCTGGGGCACAGGAGGAACATTTATTTCTTTAAATAAATGTAGCTGCATAAACCCATGGTATTTTCACCTCTCCTAAAATGCCAAACAAGAGGCCACTTAGTCAAGAACTAAGATGACATTTGCAACTCCGTTGTGAAGAACAACTTTTTGAAGAGCAGAGCGAGCGTAGCCTGTCAGTATGAAACAGGTGCCTGGGCTTGCTATGGCCCTGCACAAGACAGAGGCTGCAGAGCTTGGCTTTGGATGCAGACACATCACATGTGCACTTTCTCCCTCCTGCAGGCAACTGATCAAGGGCACAGAGATCCTCCAAGGACTGGAAGTTATACCTACACATAACAAAAGGTCTACAGTAGCCTGCAAGATTATTAACTGTGGGCCCCTCGAGCCATGATTGCCAGCTGATTTTCCTGCCTGCAGTAAGGCAGAGAACTATTTCCCACTCAGCTTTTTACAGACCTTGGTGGCTTTCACTTATGGCAAAAATAAAACTGCTTCTTACACATGTGAATGGCTTGGAAACGTTTTTTTGGCTTCAAAAGAGAGGTTTGTAAGTTGTTAAAAATTATTTTTCCTGTGAACACACCTCAGTGCATCTACAATTTTTGGGAAATAGCGTTAATATGATTATATAGTGACAAAGAGATATGGTAAAATGCACATATGGCTAAAGCACAGGTGAACAGATGGATACACACCTATAGATAAAGCTGACTGTTTCTGGCTGAATTCTGCCTCTATCACAACCTCCACAGTACAATGGCCCTGCCAGGTTTGCCCTGGATAGAATCATAGAATAGTCTGGGCTGGAGGGGACATTTAAAGGTCACCTAGACCAAACCCCCTGCAGTAAGCAGGGACATCTTCAGCTAGATCAGATTGCTCAGAGCCCCATACAGCTCAGACACCAGATGGAGTCTGCATATGGTAATTCAGACATCTCAGAGGAAAAAAATATATGTTTGCAGGACTGCGGTCTCTCTGAAGGCCAAACATATGATCCTGCACTGACTACTATAATCTAAAAGTAATGTCCTTGAAATCAAGTAGGGCTGCATCAGGCTAAACCCAGGAAATGGTAGTGCAGGCATAAGCTTTAAGCAATTATTTTTAGCAGATGGTCTCAAATAAGAACAAGTTACTGCCACTGAAACAGAGAAGAATATTGTTTATAAAGGACTGCAAAACAGGAAACATTAAGGTTACGTGTGGATGTAAATACATAATAAACAAAGATTGTTAGTATCAGTGATTTCTCACATGCAAGATCTCTCTGACCTACAGGGCAGAGCTGGGGCACAGATGGCTTCAGCAGGGGACAGCAGGTAAGCACTAAAAGAAGAGATGCATGGAATACAGAAATGCAGGCTGGAAAGAGAGGCCATAACTGAGTGCACTGGAAGTTCAAAGGAAAGAACACCCATTCGAAGAGCTTGGATGCAGACACAAGGCTAAACCCGCCCTGCTGTGCCAGGGCAACCCAGCCACTGCTAGAGTGCAGTTCTGTCACCTCTGTTTCCAGTGCTGCCAAGAGCACTGTGCTGAGTGACCTTCGCTCCTGGGCTCCCCGTATGAGCTGCTAAACCTCACAGAACAGCGCCTGTGTAGGATAGGGAAGGCTGAATTAGGGGGGTATTAGGAGAAAGAAAAGAAAATTAGGAGAGACCTAATTTTATCTGAGCTTAAATCCATGGATTTCATGAAAAGTAATGATCATAAGTTTACTTGCTAAATGGGAATGAATTTAACAAATCAGCAAATGTTTAGCTGAGTGCCTGAAGAGGACACAGACCCAAAGTTACCTCCATAGGCTCTGAGTATGGCAACCCTCTTAATTTTAGCAAGGGGATTTAGGGTTTTCTCTACTTATGCTATAAAACCCAAAAAGATTATTTAACCTAAAATACCTTTGCATGTCTGTAGCTAGACAAGGAGCCTTTAACACCTTTCGTCCTTCCATTTTCTAAGGCATTCTGCAATCTATACATAGACTACTATGTAGGAACTAAGTCTTCTGTAGGTACATTTCAAATCAATCTGCCAAGAGACTAATTGTTTTCACTTCATAATTCTGGGTCAAAGATGAAAACAGCGTTGTATTTTCTTCATCAGAAAACCACATTTCCTGACAAATTAATTTTCATAATTAAGAGACACTTGCTATAAAAAGGATATGGCTTTCAAAGTCAGTGTTAACACAAAGGTTACTGGCTCATATTTCTGGCAAGAATTTAAAATTATATTCAGATGTGTAAAGTCAAGAAAGCGATTTTAGTTCTGCAAGTTATAGAGGACAATGCTAAAAGACCAATTAATTTTTTATTTGCTGTTAGCTTGGTCACCCATGGCAGGTCTGCTCTGTGGCATGGCTCTCTCCCCAGTGTCTCCAATGTCCCATGAGGGACCAAGCCAGAGCACAGCATGTTCTTCAAGTCCAGATGACCTGATCTGAGCAGCTGCCAGAGCCCAGAAACTCAAGCTCTGGCATTGAGCAGTGTTCGGGGAACCTCAGGGCAGGCAAACGCCTGATCACATCAAGTACTAGAAAGCTGATCCTATGCCAAAAGTCACAGACCTGGTAACAAGTATGGTGACTGGATGTACAGCTGGGTGTTATATACTCAGGATCTAGGACAGCCACACAGTGGGATGGGCAGGGGACAACTGGCTGAAGTTACACCACATGAAAAACAGTTATAACGAGAAGAGGAGAGTGCAACCAGGAAATATTTTTCATTTCAGGCATAACAATTCTTCAGGCAAGCCATAATTACTGTATTTGCATTGGTCACAACAGGGCACTATGCCAAAAAAACCGTGGTAAAATCTATCATCCAGCATTAAGAGGTCACTTAAAAGAAATAGAGTGTCTTTCAAGCCTGGTTCCCCAGTGTCTGCAGACTGGATACACTTAAGGAGCCCAAAGCGATGGACAGTGAAACAGGAAAGGAATATCCATGTTAACCTCAATCCAAAATGATGTTTTGTGCTGTATTTTCTACTGCAACTTACATCTCTGATCAAGTCTCTAGGAATGCACTGCTGCCTCTGAGAGAGCCAGACCAGAGAAGTAGCATGAAGACATGAAAGTCCAGAGGCAAGCCACGAGGTCACCACAAAGCTGGGAAATTCAGAGACAGTCTGCTGATGGGGAGGTGAAGACTTCCACTGCCAGCTGCTGGTTTTAGAGAACTTCCCTTCCCAGCAACCATATTAAAAAAAAACTCCCTTCTACAAGGAACAGCTGGCAGCAACATGCATTCTGAGAAAACTATTATCTTACTGGATTACACAGTGTTTTATTTATGTAATGTGTCACTGCTGGAAGAAAAATTGGTATCTTTCAAGTTTTGCTTTATTGCACTTAGATGCTGAGCTTCTTACTCCAGCAAAACACCCTCTTGAATATGTATTGCTCTAAATGAAAAGTGATGTAATAAGACTACTCATAAATTTTCTTTGCACAGGTGTATGTGGGAAAAGCACAAGGACACTGTGTTCATAAACCACAGACAGTAGGCTCCAATCACTACCCCTTACTTATTCAAGCACTGAGCAGACAAAAGTTGGAAGTTGAAGTCATTAACTACAGGTCAGAGGATTTCTGAATCTGATCCAGGAGAAGTGCTAAAGCCAGCACTGATTGTTAGTGTGACTCCTCAGCTATGCAGGTACTCCACAATGACCTGAGGAAACCCTGGGATCTCTGAGATATATGTTCATTTTCATGGTATCAGACAGGCCTTTGACAGCATATCTCACCTTCCTACAGACAAGCCTTGCTTTCCTTTTTAGACTGTCATGGCAACAGCTCTCTGCTGTTGCCCTTCACATACTTTATTGCTTGGGATGCACTTCACTAATTCACTGTTGACCCCCAGCTGTAGGTCAGAAACAAAAAAGTTCTTGCCACCAATTCCAGAGAGAAAAAGAAAAAAAAGATAATCCAAGGGACTGACTTTGAAAGAACTTCACTGAAAATAAAAACTATGCAGCATATCAAATGAATCAGAATGATGCGATACAACTATTGCATGGAACAAATGGGTAAGCACAATGATTTTATAAAATTAATAGATAAAATCTCGATACTGTAATTCTCATAAGGTTTAGGATGTTAAGAAGCAGTAATGGGTGGCCAGGTCCACAGAGCTCAATTGTGCCCATACCTCAGAGGCTGTGAGGGAAGAAGCACTGGTCCAGGTCATCAGGACACAGCAAGAGTGAATGCCAGGACAATGGGACCCAAGGCCAGGCACAGGCAACCCATGGATGTTACACTTCAGGAAGGGGCTGGATGCAAGACCTTCAATCTAAAAACCTCTACCAAGAAAAAGCTGGAGAAGCCCCTGCTGAGGTCCTCTCTATTTCAAAGCTCCCAGGCTGACCAAAGCATCTGCTATCAGCCAGCCAGCCTAGAGTACACAGCTAAACTTCTAGGAGCAGGGGATATGCTCCTGCCCTGACACAGACTGGAGCTCACCACTGTATTACATCATTGCCAACCAAAAAATGCATGTTACAAATACTGTAAATGGATGTACTGTGGTGAAGACTCCATCTAAACCTTAGCCTTATTTGTCTTTGGTTACCTAAACCAGCCTAACCTCATTCTGTGGTTGGTTCCAGCTGCACAGGTGAAATGATTATTCTTTCCACCCCATCTTACCTGTTGCCTTCCCTTCTTCTCAAGATGTGTCTCTTTGGCTTGCCTCAGGCTAAAAGTATCAGCTTGTATCACTATCTCTAAAAGAGCTAATGGTTTTTTACCCATTATAGCATTATTATATAATCACTACGACTTCTATATCGTTTTATTTGCCCCTTATGTTAAAAGCAGGTGCCTGTAAGCATGCAGGTGCACTAGGCACAGCTCCACCCTGCTTGTCCCAGGCAAGTGGCTTCTACAGTACAGGTACCAATGTCCTCACCCAGAATTCCTGCAGGGGACAGACACATGAGCACCTTAAATGTTCACCTTGATGTCATACAGCACAGCGTGCACAACCCAGGATGTGCCTTGGGGCTGTATCCAGCCCTGATCAGACACACCTCTATAGCAGGATTTACTACCACACCTGCCTCACGATGGTTACAAAAGTTACAAAGCTCTGAGCACAGGAATCAATGCATTATTTCTGAACTATTACAAAGCTGGTGAATGGCACCAGAATCCAACAAGGCATCGTTATGTAATGGTATCAAATACCCCAAATACCTCTTTGGATGCTGTATTTTTCCCTGTTAAAACATTCACCATGTATTTACACTTCACACAGGCTTCTCTCTCCCTGCGGTTGAAATGACAATATGGAAATGAGAACAAACATTTACAAATCAAAACAAATACATGTTCCCTTCAGTCTATCTACTACGTTTTGGTTTTCACTTATTGCTATCATCCAAAATGCTCCTGTGGAAACTCTTCAACCCATTATCACATCTTGCCAAGCAGCAATTGATAAAACACAATCTGGTCCAAATTGTGGGCATTTACTACATTTAAAATGTGACATCTGCAGACCCTTAGGTTTTACCCGTTTTTGTCAAGAACTTTTTATAATTTTCCAGTAATGCTGTGCTTGGAACTGCTTATAGATTCAAAACAGAGGCAAATACCTTACTAGCCACTAAGTATATAACAGCGCAGTGAAAACTGAATACAGTGATGAATGTGATATTTTAAATCCAACAACAACAACCCGGAATGCCATGATCCTGCTGACTGTATGCTACAACAAAGTCCCAAGATGCTGACTTTCAGAAAAAACAGACAAACCACATTTATCATTCCCTTGGATTCTCACCAGCCCCCAGGATTACATGACAGACATGTTTTCACTCGCTTGTGGAGATGTGCTGTAATTCTTGCTTTTACTAGTAATCTTAGTTCTGTTTTATTATGTACTTCATTTTCTCCCACTTTTCCCATATATATTTATACACCAATTAGAGTCTTGTCTTTTATCAATCATATTTAACTTACATGCTATTTGTTTTCCTTCTCAGAAGATTTTTAGCATGCAGTCCTCATGAAATGCAGATTGCGGCAACCATGACATTTTATATGTCCAGCACATCAACAGAACTGCCACTGCACCCCCCATAAAACACTATGCTAACTGCTGAAGATATATTTAATATCATAACCTACAAGAGCTGCAATAAAGAAAACCTGAGTTCAAATAATACCACATGTCTAGTGAAACCACAAGAGATCCTGTGAGTCAAACCCTGATCCCAGCAGAAGACCATAAACATTTCTACAGGCATGGCCAGGAGGGATGAATGGAAGCCATAGGAAACCACCATATTCCAAGCAGGTTTTGTTACCTTGCAGTATCTATTTATGCTGCTCCTCAATTTATTCTGCTTATTCAAGGGTAGAACGGAAACACAGTATTTCAATAATGAATGTGAAAGTCACTTCTTCTTAAAAAGCCTTTCATCAGACTGAAGAAATAACTGGTTTACACTAATGCTCCAGTAAAAAGCACATGCACAATGAGAGATAACTAAAGTCAGTGTGACTTCAGTGCCCTTATCACTTTTCAGAACTAAATTCAGATGTTAATGACGTTTACATCCCCCACAAAGTTTGATCATTTCACTGCAGCTGCTCCCTTTTTCTTTTAATGTTTTCACTCTAAGACTCCTTTGCAGGAAGACAAAGCATTAGCTATCCTGCCCACTAGATGCACCACAATATATGACAGTATGGAATCTTGTCAGAAAGCTCGGTATCCAAATTCTGCATTACCAACAGCCCTACAGACCTTTCCAGAGCTCACTCAGCAACATGACAGGTAGCTTGCCTTAAAGTTTCTTCCCTTGTATTGGTCTCTTAGCATTAAAACACCTTCAAGAAAGAAAGTAAAATGGAAAATTAATTTTCCTGATTATAACTCATCTCTCTCACTTGTCTTTTCACCAGGACCACACTAAAATTTGCTTTATAGCTCTAGCTTGGCTCTCCTTGAATTCAAGCAGGGATGAATGTTTGCCTTGACTTCCCAGCATTTGCCTATGTTGGCATTGCATGAACCGCTGAGGCCAATTTACACAAACAAACCTTTTACTTGCAGAGGGAATCCATCACCGATGATATTCATCGACTCAAGCTGCCTCAGGGAAAAAAAAAGGGCAGGGAGGCAGGAAATGTGATAGGCAGAGAGGAGACTCTTTCCAGTGGCAAGGAGAGAATTACAGATTCTTAGAATGGAGTCCAACTGCAAACCCAACACTGCCAAGTCCACTAATAGAAGATGGGGGATGACCAGAGCCTTCTCTAGGTGCTCTCTACAGTGCAGCTGGAGGGGAAGATAAGGGTAACAGTTTGTACCATGCTTGCCTTTCACTAAAGCAGACATTTTATCCTGGGCTCCTGCTGCGCAGCTTCCAACTGCCCTTGGACACCACTTTGAGAGTGCTGTGCGCTGACTTCTAAGGTTCATGTGTGATTTATTACTAACGTTAAATTAAATCACTATTATGTACTATTCACCAAGTTCTTTCACGGGAGGGAAAGGGGGAAGAGGTGAACGCCAGACCCCTGACCACCCCTCTGCGAGAGAGCCACGGCACGGGCGGGATCAGAGCCACAAATCCCAGTGCCCGAGGGCAGCGAGGCGAGAGCAGCTGGCCTCGCAAACTTCAGGGAGGTCACGGCAGCCGAGAGGACAGGCTGCAGCCTTGCGACCCGGGGGCGGGCTGCGGACTGGCAAGCGGCTACCCCCCGGCTTGGGCAACCCGAACAAGGGCAAACCGCTGAGCCACGAGGGACCGATCTCGGTCCCGTCCCGCACCGCCTGCCCGCTCCCTCCCCACGCTGGGGGATGGCGCTTGGGAGTCGCAGCAGGCGGAGCGGAGCGAAGGGAAACCCTGCAACTGCGGCAACGGAGCAAACACGGACACATACACACAGGTCTGGGGCAAAGAATATTTACAACTAGCAGCAAGAACCAACAACCCTTTTTATTAACATAAGGCTTCTCTTTTGTACTTTATCTATCCAAGCATACAAGTCACACTCTATTAGACAAGCACTTCTGTCCACGAGTCTTAGACCATCATCTGACAGGTAGTTCACATCTCTCCTCATGCTGGCAAAGCTCAAAACACATCTTGTTTTTCTCAGTTGTTTTCCTTCTTTCTTCTACTTTCCTAGGCCGTAGACTTGTGACTTTCCCGTGCCCACAGCTGCATCCTTCCCAGGCCGAAGGTGTCTTTAGCCCAGAACTCTTCCACATGCACCCACCACAGCCCCCGGGAAGCCGCATAGCCCACGTGCGCCCTGCGCGCGCGCCATCCATCCCTCGGGAAACACGCGCCATTCCGCGGGAAACGCGCTCCCCGGCCCCGCCCCCCGCGCCCCGCAGCCAGCCAATGAACGGGCGCAGCGGGGAAGGGGGGCGGGGCCTCCTCGGCGGTGACGCGCGGGAAACGCTCCCTCGGTGGGGGAGCGGCGGGGTCACGTGTGGGAGTGCGGACCGTGCCATCACCGCGCCGGACGGGGGGGGAGCAGGAGGCTGGGCGGGGCCAGCGGGGCGCTGCGCTGACGCGAGGCGGGCGGCGCCATCGGGAGAGCAGCAGAGCCGGGAACGGCCGAGAGTGGGATCGGGACCGGGATCCGACAGCCCTTCGCCCTCGGCACCGTCACGGCCATGGCCACGGGTCGGGCACTCGCGCTGCCCCTCGCCGCCTTCTCCCTGGCGTGCTGCCTCTGCGGGGTGGCCGCCGGTAAGCGA
>WBMV01007406.1:573049-693282 GCA_013396655.1 Campylorhamphus procurvoides
AGCCCCTCAGGCCCCAGCGCGGCCCGCCCGGACCGCAGGCCGCGGGGCTTCTGGCACACGGGCTGGCCCGGGTTGGATCCGCTATCCCGGCTGGCTCCGGGACACTCCGCTCTGGTAGCGGGCTCGCTCCTTATCCCGGTGTTCCCGGGCGCTGTTTGCCCGAGTGTCNCTGCGGCCCCTTCCCGGTGTCCTCCCTCCCTTCCTTCTGCGGCCCTTCCCGGTGCCCCCTCCTGCCCTGCCCCGACAGGGGGTGCGGGACACCCAGTGGGCACGGGGAGCCGCTCCCGGGCTGCTCAGCCCCAGGGATTTATAGCGGGAGAGGGCACTGTTGGTCCAGCGGGCCAGACTCTTAGTGTTTGCTTCTCCAGTGTAAAGGGAATAGCCGGATTTGCCCCGTGTGAGAGAGCCAGTACAACAGGTTTATCTTGGGAGCAAACGCCAGCTTGCCTAGGCTGAAAAGCTGAGTTCGTGGTACCAGAGTAATCTTTTTCAGCGGAGGGCAGGCGTCTGCTGATGGGGAAAGCCGAGGGTTTGCTGTTACCCCATGTAAAGAGACCTAAGAGACAACGTTTGAGACCCTGCCACAGATCCTGAAGTTAATAATAGCTCGTTGATGAAAACATCCCCTGATGCTTTTACTCTTGCAAATCAGATCCTCCCTCATGGTAGTCTGGGAAAGCTGTTTTTGAAATGAAACTTAAAAGCCCTAGTGCATCTGGTATTAGTCAGCCAGCTGTGTTCCTGTATCCACAGATGTACTGTGCTATGCTTTCTATGTACCAGTGAGGAATTTGCAGAAGTGAAGGTTGTTCATTTGTCAGATGTCGGTGTTGTGTGTGCTGTGATGTAAGGACCTGTAGGTTGTATGTGGGTTTTCAGAGTGTGATGGCTATATGAGTAAGTCTTAGCTAAAACTAATGCAGTAAAACTGCAGATTTGGAGATCTTGTTTGAACCAGATAGTGGATATGTTGACATTGTGGTTTTAAGGCAACAATGTTTGACTGAGATTGACGTAAAAAAGCAGCTGGACTGGTTAGATTGCTGGCTTCTGCTGTGATCAAAATGTGAATAGATTGACTTCCTTTTTGCTCTCGTTTTATGGATATGATTATGAATTTCTCCAGGTTCTTGTCTTTATTTCCTATGTTTTGATTGCTTTCTATTGTAGGGTTATTTATAGCTGGCTGTATTACCTAAAGGAAAAATATAATCAAAAAGAACCAGACTCTTACTTACCAACTGAGGTTTTAACAAACTTCTGCAAAATTATTTTAGTGGACTTCTCTAACTTGACTAGAGTACATCCTGCGTTACCTGAGTTTACTGTAGTTAGAGGTGTGGTCTGTTTTAGGAGTATCTCTACTGTCTGGAGGAAAATGTATTTACTTCTTGACAAAAGCATTCAAAAGTTGTAGTTTTCACTTGCAGTTAGTTCAGGGAAAAGGATTGTACCTTGGGAGATGTACATATTGAAGGGTATGGATCTAAGATCGTTTTCTGTGGGTGGAGTTGCACTTTTGACAGTGGCAATTTTGTCCTAATTGGCGCTTTTCTTTTTTTAAGGCATCTGCAAAGAGGTTGCTGACTGCAATTCGTGTATTGCTGATGCCACAAATGCAGGAGGCTGCAAGTGGATGAAATGCGCTGGTAAGGAGGACTATGCAGTGCAGATCCTTACTGTGCCATTGTTAAGGAAACTTCCTTGTCTGATCATTCAGGAGACTTTCTGGCAGTCACGTTCCCACCACCAGAAACTGTCACTGCCAGGACTGAAGCCCCTTCACAGTGTGTGGTTCCAGTGACCCAGTGTGTTCCCTGCTTGACTCCCTATACACCCCACTCTCACGCAGTCAAACGAGGTTTCCTTACCAAACAAAGAAATCCCTGGGCTTTTATACCTTTACAGTCTTAAGTGGGTGATAGTCTGAGGTCACTGGCTCCTAGCTCCTGCAGTGTCTCTGAGCTGGACCTGGGCCAGGTCTGTGCCCTTTGTTATGCAAATGATCTGTGCCAGTTCCCGGCCTCTTGCCTGGACTTCCCTCCACCCAGAGCTCAACCCGCAGGTCAAACTGTAGGTGCACACCTAGCTACCTGCACAGAATGTGTTCCTCAACACCATGGAGAACCTTGAACCCAGCTAGACCTACTTCATCTGGATCGATGTTTATTACACAAATACTCTGTTCTGTTTGATAACCTAATGAAGCATTAACTCATAATTTGTATCTGTCGTTCATCTGTCTTCACTCAAGAACTTGAAATGTTTGATGTGTTCAAAATACTCCCAGTTTTTTTAGCGCTTCTGATTTAAATCTGTACTGTTAATTAACTGTTTTCCAGGTGGTTCAGAATGTTTTTAGGACAAACTATTCACTTGTATTTACTGTTAAGGAGTCATGAGTGGATTCTGCCATGCAGGCACATCTTTGTGCTTCAGTCCCTTTTGAGGTTTTGTCATTGACCTGGTGGTCACAACTAACTATTCGTGTACTTAACAGCAATAACGGAGAGAAGTCCATTAAATAAGATTAGTTAACAACAGTGTTCATAAAACTTAAGAATTGCAGCCCAATGAAGGGAACATGACAGAGCTGAGAAAGCATTAGCTGGTCTCATTTAGGTCCTTATTTTTCCAATTGCAGGTGAATTGGATGTAACTACATTTAGGTGACCTCTGGTACTTAGTCCTGGAGGAAATGAAATTGCTGTGACAAAGTCATATAAAGGCTACATAAGCAGTCCTCAGGTGGATTATTTGTACTTCTTACATGAGGTGGAAACAGAATAAGAGGAGAGAATGACTTGACTGTAATAGTGATTTTTATAGCACTTGACTGTAGATGACCAAGAAAGGTTATATATTAAAGTTAAGATGCTTTGGAACTAAGGAAATCAATTTCAGATGCAACTTGTCCTTCAAGAAATTCTCTTTCTGAATTCTGGTTGTGATGGTGGACCAACAGGCACATATTGCAAACACCCAGGAGATCTGTGTAGCCTCTTTAAGAGAGAGGTCAAAGTCTGTCAAGGGAGAAGGTTGTGCAGGCAGAGAGTAAGAAACTGATGTCTTCAAAAATTTCACGGTCAAGGACCAGTTTGAAAGGCTGGAACTAAGTTTTGCTTGGGTATAGAACTTTTTAAGACAGTAAGATGCTTTTTAATGATGCTACCATAGAGATGCAAAATGCTTAACTAGGAAAATGCCACAAACAATAGAAACACTATTTAATTTTATTGGCTCTGAAGAGAAAATATCAAACTATACTGTTGCAGCAAAATATGTCAGTGTTGTCTCAGTGTTTTTTTGAGTGGTGGAGTAACTGTAGTGAAAGAAAATACTAAAACTTCTCTAATTACTAGTATAATACTGAAGTCCTGTATATTGAAGTGGCTATCTTGGCTAGCAGATGGTGTTCAGTTGGTCCTATGAACAGTTTATTAGTACGTAGGAACAATGTCTCAAACACTTCAAACCTTGGCTACTGGAAATATAGTTTCTTCTTTTCTGACAGGAGACAAAGAAATGTGTGTGAGTGGAACTGCAAAGCTTGAAACATGTGAAGTGGTACAACAGTGTTCCTGTAAGTATTCAGATACTCAGCCTTCACATTGTCTAATGTGAGGCAGTTGTGTTTACAACTCATTTATCTGTTGGCCTTTTGTTGATATGCCTTCTAAATTTGCATAATCATGTAAAAGTATGTAAATAAGCCCTTTGCTTCCTGCTTAAATATATAATGTATGATACTAAAATACATGATTTTGTTGTGCATTCAGTTAACTGCTTACTGTTGCTGTTTTAAGAAGCCTGATGTATTTTAGCAGACACGCCTGGCTACTGCCTTGCTTAGATTAACATGAGTGTTTCCTGTTGGATACAGCATATTGGTGTCCTCAAGGCAGTATGTTGCATGTTGAACAAAAAAAAATCCACCTGCTAAGTCATCTGAGGTTCAGTAAATAGGAAAAACTTAGGAACCTTCCAATTTTAATTGTTAACTAGCACAACTCTTCATGCAGTTTTGAAGTATAGGGTCCAGGATACAGAACTGCATAAGATAAATCCTTTATGCTAGGAATGTGACTGGTTGCCTATCTGCTTCAGACTGTTAATTTGTGCTTGCTGTGCAAAGCAGATTGCAGAATATGAATAATTTAGATTAGATCTTAAATTTCACTTTTATGGAAGCCCTCCAGTTTTAGTTTATCTGAAAAAAAACCTGGTTTTTCTGCAAGCTGAGAAGAAATGGACTTTAAAATAGGATTCTCTGGTTTTAAGATCTAGAACGGCAAATGAAAATTCTGAATAATCATGTCTAGCTGAATTCAGCAGTGCTGGTAAAGAGGGTGGCTCACACTAACAGAGATGAAGCTTTCATGCTTCTATGGGCTATCTTGTGGGGGCAGCCAGTCAGAAATAGTTCTTTTTCACTTGGATTTGTGTGTTGGTTCTAAAATTGTAACAATCACCTTTTAATCAGGAGTGCTAAAAATACCATTTTTTAGTGCATTCCAAAGAGAGCATGATGTTACAATGCCTTGTTTCTTGATCTAAGAGAAGTGTTTCTGTAATCTGTTCTGTTAAACTTTTAGTGACATTGTCAGCTTTTTGTATTTTAGTTTTGTATAGTCAAGAAAATTAATTGTCATCCTTAGCAGGGAGTCTTTATAGGTGTGAGAGGAATCTGTATACGTTATAGGCTCTCACTTCTCATGGCTCAACACAGGGACTGACATGGGAAAACAAGGGCCACTTTTTTTTTGGGTGGCCCTAAATTGACTGGGTGCCAGTGAGACCCAAGAGAATGTAGATTCTGATATATCCAGCCTGTCTCTGTAGGAACAGTCAGCTCTGGTTTTCCATCATGCTGTAAATAACCACATTATAGAACTCAGTGCTGTATGAAACAGCTAAAGCTGTGCCTGCTGATGTTTTGTTGCATTGTTTTTTAGTGAAATGCCATCACTAATCTCTGTAATGTAACTTTTTTCGTAGCTTTTAAAGTTGGTGGTCTTTCCGGTGCTCCTGCACCATCTTCCCATTCTACTGTAGCACCTTCCAAGGCTTCTACCACAGCCCCTTCCAAGGCTTCTACCCCAGCGTCCTCCAATGCTACTACCACAGCACCTTCCAGTGCAACCACAGCCAGTTCTGCTACCACAGCTCATACTGCTATAGGTAATACAGTAGCACTGAACACAGAATGGCAATAAACTAGGAACTGCAGAGTAAAATGAAGGACAAGGGCTTCTTCCATAGTTCGTTGTAGCAGCTTGACTGCTAAACATCTGATGTACAGAATACATAAATGGTTCTAGGGTTTGGAAGAAGTGGATTTAAAAAAACCTCTTAATTATATTGGCAAGAAGCATTTTCTCTGTTAAAAACTGAGCCAGTGGTAATTGTTTGAATTACTCATTTCCACTAATTATGAATTCTTAGGAGTTTGATTTTTTTCTTTTCAAAAATTTCTCTGTCATTGTAACAATGAAGTTCTTAAAAAAATAAATCTCATCTTTAAAAGCATCTGCTGATCAAGGGAGCTGGGAGCTAACAAGTTGTTACTTGATTAGTCTCAGGACAGCCTGACGTACAGTGTTTAGTTTTGAGTAAACCTGCAAGTGCTGGCACTTGGGTCAGGCACAGAGTGAAATACTGATGCATTTTTAGTAATATGAATCTGTAGGGGATGGGGAGAATGGTCAGACACCTGGTGTTCTGGCCTGATAATTAAAGAGGTTTTAGGAGGCAGTTTAGCTATAGATGAGGGGTTTTATTCCAGTGATGGCATTCACAGTTAGTGTTTTGAAGACAGGTGGAGAAGGAGTGTGTATGTCCTGTCTAGAGATACAATATTAAGTACTTTTTTTTAGTACAGTTAATACTAACTGAATCTAAGGGATGTTTAGTGAAAGTCCTTGGCCTTGATGCAGATTCTCAGTTGTCTCGAAGCAGCTGTCTTGATTCTTGTTCAAATACCAGCATTTATATTAGTGCTTGAAAGAAAAGTGGTTTTGTCTGAGCAAAGAATACTGACTTGAAATATTTGGATAACAATGATATGCAAGTTTGAAAATAAAATTCTTGTTGCAAAAGCTTGGGTTAGTGCAGCTGAACACCTGAATTGTATGGGATGCAGTCTGAGGGCAAAGCTTATCCTTGTTAAAACAAAACAAGAAAAATAATTTGCATAAGAACTTCAGTGGTTGCAAATTTTGCTTTTGAGGTTTATGGAAATCATGTGCTGTCTTCTCTCAAACAGCTAATGTCACCAATGCAACTACACATACTCCTCTGCCTAAAACTACCGTTACTTCACCTACCACAACACCCACTGCTCCAGGTAACTGCCACTACAATGTCATTAAAGCGTAAAATACTTAGAACTTATGTTGCTTTAAAAGTTTCATCTTGAAATACTTAGCAATTGACAACATCAAAGCAGTTATTGCTGTATCTGCTGTTGTCACTTCTAGCTGTATGGCAAAGTGTAGTTTTGTTGAGGTGCTGTACGTAAGGTAATAATAGCCTGAGAATCAGAGGTAGTTGGTGAGATACGAAGATTCAGAAACATGTTGGTCAGATAAAATCAGCTGGATGATTTTAATAGTGTGGCTCGAAGTCACTTGTTAACTCATGTGTCTTTGGGAGGTAATACTTTGGTTTTCACTTGCAGCATAATAATGGGATACTTTTTTTCTATGAAATGAAATTGAGCTACAGTGATGGTAATAAGCTGAAGTATTTTATTTCTATGTCAGTCCTGAATATGCTATTTCATGAAAAGCTCTTACAGAGTAAAGCTCTTTAAAATTAGCCATCAGCAGATAGCAATGACTGTTGCTTCCAGACTCATACTTGTGATTTCAGCTGATTTCTTTAAGCGTAACTCTTGCAGTCAAATACAGTAGATGAAAGATAATTTATCTTGAATTTAAGCAAAAGAAACTGGAGCAAAGAGCAGAGACTGGAAAATGTGTCTTGAATGCGAATATATCAAACTATACTTCTATATAAAGGAGGAATGCTTTGTCTTTTTGAAGTACCAATAAAGTTCAACTGAATATTGCTCTGTATTGAGGTCCAGAGCAATTTGTCTGTAAATAGCTCCAGCCTTGTACAAACAGTATTTATGAGAATTTCAGTATAATTAATCTAACTGCAGATGCTGATGTGTCTTGACTTTTGATTTCTTTTTCCCTATAGTGTTTTGAGTAATCTTAATACAAGGAAGCCAGCACTAAAATCTGTAAAACTGTTGTGAGTATTGTGCACTTACAATTTCTAATGTGTTTACAGGTACACATACTACTGTGACTCCTGCACCTTCTTCACGCAAATCAACGTTTGATGCTGCAAGTTTCATAGGTGGAATTGTCCTTGTTCTGGGTCTGCAGGCTGTTATTTTCTTTCTGTACAAATTCTGCAGGTCAAAAGACCGAAACTATCACACGCTTTAGGATCTGCCACTTTATAATGGACTAGTAGCCCAACACCTGTAGTTCACTGAACCAAAATATTTTCTGTTGCTCATGGAAGACAGCAGTCCATAATATCCTTTAAATCTCTAAAAGAAGACTTTAAATGAATATTTTTGCAACATTATACTTGGCAAGAGGTGATATGAATCTCTTCAACAGGATTACTTGCAATATGCTGCATGGGTTCTAATGGCTGTTTTATTTTCCTTTAGTGGCTGCTGCTGTGGGACTTTCCTTGATATGCCAAATGTAGACGTTCAGACATTCTTACTTGGTGGCAACACTGTCGAGTAGACAATCTTGTGATGACTTATTGTGAAGGCTAATTTAATCAACATTTGATAGAGTATCCCTTCAGTTTTGTCAAAATGTGAATTATTGGTAACTGACTTCAGGGAGTGAAATACCATTTATACTAGCTTATGGCTCTTACAGCATGTTGCTAGAAAGATGGCAAAAATGTAGAATTAGATAATGTCTTAACAGAATAACATAACCCTTTTTTTTTTTTTTTGGACAAGAATAAAAGTTGCTTCATAAAATTCTTCATTCCAAACAGAATTCCTGTGCCCTTTCCAATTAATGTTGAGGATGGATGTAAGGATAATTCTTCTAAAGGGGAAATAAATATTAGTGCCTTAAAGACTCTATTTCAGTAGGCTGCAAACGTGTCCCACCTATCTCAAAGATCAATAAAACTTTTAAGTGCTAGCTTTATATCGAAAAATAGAATACTTTGTGACTTTGAGCATTCCAGTTTCAAAAAGTTTTCACTAGAATAGCTGTCCCTTATTGACCTTGTTTTAGCGTGAGTAGCCTGGTACAGTGATGTTCAGCTACAAATGGAAGCTTTGACTTGTTTACCTTTTGTTCCGGCCTGCAAAAACTATAAAACTAGTGATAAAATGCAGTTCACTCCCTGTATAAAAAGGCAGCAACTCACATTTATACTTGAAATACTGATGTTTGGGAAATCCTGAGGTTTTTATTCAAATAGTTCTTAAATTCATTGCAGTTAATTTTAGGGGTTTGGGTTGTTGTTTTTGCTTTTTTACCTTTCTGTATGTCTGCTTGCTAAAGGAGCAATTAAGGCTACTTCCGAGGATCTGCTCATTTGATCCTAGTCAGGATTGTTGTAGTCCTGTGACTGCAGGCTACAGCTTTTTTTCTTTTTGGTTATTCCCCTTTGTGTCACCCTGCAGTGAACTGGTTAAGGAAATCTATTCAGCCAAATAGTGTTTTGATGTTTTTTTCCTTGGCTGGATCAGCCATGTGATCTGAATATCAAAGGTACGTCATCTCCAACACAGACTGACTTGAGCACCTGTGAAAATAAACCCACAGGAAAGATGGAAGTAAAGAGAAGATCAAGTGGTTTGTGTGGCACATAATGCATAGCTTCTGATGATATCCCTTGATCATCAGCGTTGGGATAATCTGTAGTACTGTCTTATTTGCTCTGACTTGACTGGAATTTGGCACCCAATACAAAATAGGATCAATAGCAGTCATGGCAGTGGAACTTGAAATATGAAGCAAATTTTAGTGCACTTCAGTTGGCAACTTGAAGTGTACAGTGTTGCTTTCTTGTGTTCTTTTAGTTTGAATGGCATTGTTTTTTGTTTTGTTGCATAGAAAATTCAAATTGCTACAAAATGCAGAGGTTACTTACCAGTACTGTATCTTTGAGTTAATTAGTTTTGGTTTTCTAAACAAAACTAAGACAATCAGCTCAGGTTTATGACAACAGCAGTGAGCAGCCAATTTCCAGCAACAGTATGTGTGTGAGTTAGATGGTATATCTTTGGCCTTATTGTGAAATCATTTAAATCTGTCCTTTCCCTATCTAAGAACTGGTTTACTACATTTGTTTCAAAAGATATCCATGAGCTGTATTCTGTGCTTTGAAGTGAACAAAATACTCTTCTACAGTACGACAGTTCACTTTTAGCTCAGTGAAGTAAACTATGCCTAGTATATAATTTTTGGCCTCAAAGGGCTCTCTTTTGGGAAACTTGCAGAAAAGTCCTACAGAACACTTCATAGCATGGAAGACATTGCCACAAAAAGAGTTGCTTTGTAAAATGTTGCTGAAATGCTTATTCATGGGCTGTGCTGATCCTGATTTAGGTTGCTGATAAAGTATGCTGGTAAAGCAAACTAAAGATAATGTTTAAAGTGCCTTAAAATTGCTTAATTGTTGGCCTCAATTTTTTTTTTTTTAAAGGGGGAGAAAGGATGCCTTGCCTTAGTTACTAAATTTTTTGTGGTGCCAGCAATTGCTATTTTCCAAGACTTTAAGAAACCCAGGATCTCTGACATACACAGATGCCTATTTGAAAAACTCAAGTTTGTGCTATATCAATTTAGTCATGTTCCAGAAGGCCTGCGCTACACACCTCTTGCTCATTAGCCTTGCCAGCAAGGTATAATTCCACAGGTTAGAGTTGTGGCTGGAATTGTTTCCCTTTTAGTTATTTGTGGGAAGGGGAGGCTGGGTTATACATCTTCACCATGTGCTTGGCTGCCTCACTGTTGAAAGTTAACTACTCCTTTGTGAAATGGCAGTATCAGCTGACCTGTGCTGTGTACTAGCAAAAAACCTGATGTAACAACTTGCAGTTTTTCTTGGCCTTGTGTTTTGAAGTGGAAGGTAACTCACAGACTGTAGTTGTAGTTGCCCCTAAATCGGTTTTAGGCACTGAATTGTAGTGACTCTTCAAGTTATCTGGCTTTTTCTTGAAGCCAACTTGTGCAGATACCAAGCTGTTACCTTATGAGTGTTCTCTGCAAGTGTTGCTGTAAAAGTTTGTATTTTGTCTTCAGTGGAAGAAAACTGAAGCAGTTGTAATTGCAAAACCAAATTGATAAATAAAATCTGTTGAATGGAATTTTACCTGTAAATTTCTTTTAATGTGGGCCATCTCAGAGGGGATTCTCTGCTTGCTGACTTTCTGGAAATAAGAGCTGTTTTCCATAGGAATTGAGAAACACTGTAGGGCAAAAAGGAAGAACAAAAGGTTTAAAGATTTGTTAACTCTACAGTATTAACTTTGCATGTGGTATGTGAAGAAATACTGACTCAGATTTAGAATCATCTCCAAAAGAATCTTCATTTAGGTCATGTTTTTCCATGTTAGCTTAACTCTGTTTTTCAGAAAAAAGTCTGAGAACAGCAAGGTATTTATTAAGTGTTCCACTTGCAACAATCTGTAAGGCTTAATGCTTCTGTTTTCAGTAGGTAAGTTTCTAATACTGGGTGTCAGGCTGAAGAGGGGCTGCTCTCTGTGATTCCACAGAGGCTGTTGCATCTTTCATGAGAAAGGTATTACTCTGAGTCTTATTTCTTTTCTGATTGCATAGAACCATAGGATGGTTGCACTTGAAAGGGACTTTAAGGATCATCTGCTTCTAACTCCCCTGCCCTGGACCAGGGACACCTTCCACTAGCCCAGGTTGCTGCAAGGCCAGATTGGGTGTTTTAACACTTCCAGGGATGGGGTGTCTGTAGCTGCTCTGGGCAACCTGTGCCAGTGCCTCACAGTAAAGAATTTCTTCCTGATACCTATTCTAAACCTACACTCTTTCAGTTTAAAGCCATTCCCCCTTGTCCTGTCACTACGTGCCCTTGTAAAAGGTCCCTCTCCAGCTCTTTCTTAGCCCACTTTAAGTACTGGAAGGTGCTTTAAGGTCTTCCCAGAGCCTTCTCTTCAAGTTGAACAGTGTTGTTTCTATTAGCCTGGCTTCATGGGAGAGGTGCTCTAGCCCTCTGGCCATCTTTGTAACCCTCTGGACTCCAACAGGTCCAAATCCTTATGTTGGGGAATGCAGAGATGGATGCAGTATTCCAGGTGGGGTCTCACAAGAGCAGGGTGGAGAGCAAGAATCACCTTCCTTGACTTGCTGGTCAGCTTCTGATGCAGCCCAGGACACGGTTTGCTTTTTGGGCTGTGAGCACATGTTACTGGCTCATGTTGAGCTTCTCATACACTAAAACCCCCATGTCCTTCTCAGGGCTGTTCTCCATCCGTTCTCTGTCCAGCCTATATTTTTGCTTGGGTTTGCCTTCACCCAGGTACAGGACCTGGCACTTGATCTTGTTGAACTTCATGACGTTCACATCATCCCACTTCTCAAACTTGTCAAGGTTCTTCTGGATGGCATCCCTTCCCTCCACACAGCTTGGTGTCTGTCATCAGCAAGGTTGCTCGATCCCACTGTCCAGGTCACTGAAAAAGATGTTAAACAGCACCAGTCCCAGTACTGAGCCCTGAGGAATATGACTCATCACTGGTCTCCATGTGGACACTGAGCCATTGACCATAACTCTTGAGTGTGGCCATCCAGCCAATCTCCACTGAGTGGTCCATCTGTCAAATCCATGTCTCTCCAGTTTAGAGACAAGGATGTCATGCAGGACAGTGTCAAATGCTTTGCACAGGCCCAGGTAGGTGATGTCTGTTGTTTTCCCTCATCCGCCAATGCTGTAACCCCACTGTGGAAAGCCATTAAATTGGTCAGGCATGATTTACCCTTGGTGAAGCTGTGGTGGCTGTCCCAAATTGCGTCCTTATATTCCATATGCATTAGCATAGATTCCAGGTGGATCTGGTCTATCTTCTTGCCAGGCCCCAAGGTGGGACTGTAGTTCCTTGGGTCTTCCTTTGGTTGGTTGGTTGGTTAGTTTGGTTTGTTGTTTGTTTGGCTTTGTTTCTAAAAGTGGGGTTACATTTCCCCTTTTCCAGTCAGTGGCAACTAAACCGGACTGCCATGACTTCTCAGATATGATGGATAATGGCTTGGCAATGTCATCTGCCAGTTCCCTCAGCACCCACGTGGGCAGGGAGTTTTCTAGGGAATGACTGTCAGTGTGCTTAACAGGAGAACAGGGAGCGTGCAGTTCTGTGGTTGTTGACTGACTGAAATGATAACCAGCTCTGAGGGAAGAAACCTCAGTTTCACAGCACGACCTCAATGCTTATGTGGGTAGTGAATGAAGTGTGAATGTGTATTGACATAACTCAGTCACATCTGATGAGAAATTGCAAAAAATTTAGTCCCATTTCTGGAAAGGCTGTCTGGGAATGAAGAGCTTTCTGATGTGCTTAAAATTGCTATGCCTTCCAGAAAATCATCCAGCTACTGCACAGAGTTAAGGACTGAATTAAGTTTTTGTTATAATGCAGTGCTGGAAGTCTCTGCGCAGTTGTTTATCCCTATAGTACTAGTCTTGTGTTACTGCTATTCTTTGAATTTTCCTGTATTAAATAATACTTCAAGTGTTTTAACGAAAAGCTGTAATTAGCTGGAGACAGCCCTTATTGCTACTGCAATGGCACGTGAGTGCTTCATACTGATGCTAGTGCTCTGCTTCTGAATTGTCATCTGGTTCCTGGAATGTGTTAAAATCACATTTGATGGCTTCTCTAGTGACAACTGTCCATTGATTGTTGTCCCTCACCTTGTCCTTCATTTATGGCATACCTTAAAAAGAACTCATGTTATTTGATAGGTGGTTCCACAGCATTCTGTGTATGCTGTGACTTGTTTGGATGTAGCAGCAAGCTTGAATGAAATAACGCTTAATTCAGTAATGGTGAAGGATGTCAGCCTTGTTCTAGGAATCCTGTATGTCTACCTAATCTGTGTTTAATCAATGTAATGCTGTTAAGGTTTGCCAGAATTTCGTTCTGAGTCATAGTTATTTATAAAAGTAGTGCTGAAGTGTTTGATTAATCATGTTCAGAAGCATTCAGGGATGTGGATGATGCCAAAAGACACATAGGTTAGTATTCTAACTGATCAAAAGCTGCAATGAAATTCAACACATCCTTGAAAGACACTTTGAGTCCTTAATTGACTAGGCTATAGAAACAAGCTTCTTTTGCCATGCAATATAAATGCAAATAAGGTTATTCATCTTTTTACTCTTTTCTTCCAGGTAGTGTAGCATTGTGGAAAGAGTTGCACTTCTTCCCCTTTCTAGGGGGAAGGCAGAGAAGGTGCTAGGGAAGGTCAAGACAACACTTTTGGTGAGTCACCTTTAAACAGTCAGAAAAGGTTTAGTGTGCAGGCAGCAATCTCTGGGGATGAGAGCACTGCATTGGGCAGGATGTGGTGGGCAAGGGTTGCAACAGAAAAGCAGTTTTAAAAAACTCCAAAGAAAACACCAGATACCAGTGTTTTTGCTCTAAGCACTTAGCTGTGTTTTGCACCATCGTGTCCCAAGGTTACCACAATCAAAGGAAGCCTTTTAGTTTTGCTGATGTCCTTGCCTTTCTTTATTGTGCTGCATTGTCTGTGAAGGGAGGACATGCAGTGCTGCTCTTGCTCAGGAGGAGGATCTGAATCACCCAGTACCAAAAATGGATTAGCAGATTAAATGACCAGATCTGATATTGAACGTTGCATCCAAATATGTTGAAGTATATATACACAACACTGAGCATTACTACCTCCCTTTGATTTGTGTATAAATTATTATTATTTCAATCACAGGTTGCCTGTTCAGTGGCATTTTCTGAAGTGACCTTCACTGATTAACAGTGCATGTGCATTTTGGTTTACTTCTGGGCCAGTCTTTGTTGCTGTAGCCATGTGGAAGCAGTAGGAAGAGACTTTTCTTTTAGGTGTAGTGTTAGCCTATCTGCCATTCTCTGCTTCCATCTGCTAGGCACCTGAAAGATAAGTAACATATAAATAAAATGTGTCAGGAACCATGGCATGTTACTCAAAAAAATGATTTCCTAGACCACTGCTAACTAAATACCTCCCTCCTGCTCCCTTTCCTTAGTCAATTTTTGGAACTTTTTTCTCCCCATTTACTAGCAATACATACTGTCACCTTACTCTTAAAGGTAAATCCTCAAAGGGATTTGACTTAATGTCCACAGGAAACGTGCCTGGGCATATATACAAATCACAGCTTGCAAACTAGCAAAAAATTTACTCATTCTCCAACCATATCAGGTGATTACCAATGCCATGACTTACTGTCTTTGTCATTTCCTCCTGTGATATTGCTGCTTCTTGTGTCAAAATTGAAATTATGTTTTCTGGTAGTGCTGAAGGCTTGTTGAAAGACCTGAGCTGCAAGCCTAAAGAGTTACTAATAACACAGAGTTAAACCAGAACTTAAGTAAATGCAAAGCTGTTGTTTCTGACCTCTAAGAAAAATGTTAGATTGAAAGGAAAAAAAAACAACTCTGAACTCCAAGTTATGGACACTCAGCATAGTACTACTTGAATAGTACTTTGTTTAGTCTGCAGAAAAGCAGCTCATGGATGATCTTAACAGAAAGTAGAACAAAACCTATTCGCAGATAGTTCTTCGCAAAACCTGCAATTATCTGCAGTTTTGCAGCTCACTCCATGCCCTTTCAATTCATAGTAAGGAGTGTATTGGCATTCATTCCTGCAGCAGGAGACATCTCAGTGAACAAGAAGATTCCTGCTCTCCTTAATCTATTATATGTGACTCTTTTCCCCCACAACTATGTCTTTTCTGGTCCTGTTGAAAACCGAGGTGAAAAGGTGTGGATGGGTGTTAATGATCTTCTCCCAGTGACACTAAATTCCCCAATGAATTCCAGTTCTCAGTTTGAGATTGCTGAAAAGCAGAGGTGCAGCCACTTAATACCAACCTTTCAACCACTTAAAAAAAATCCCCTGACTCAAAGGCTTGGCTTGCCATCAGCCTCAATGTGGTTTAGCCCTCATAAGTATCTGTGTACAGTCTGGTCTGACTATATCACTTTTTAACCCTATGCTAATCTTTCCCACTAAATTAAGCTAAAAAGGTGAGGGTATTTTGGCTGTGTAGCTGTAATCCTGCACTTAGTTTGCTAATCGAGGTAAGGTTCCTCCTCCTTCTCAGATGTGATCCAAGATGCTAGCTGTGGTTAGCTGTTTCTGGCATCATTTCAGGGTGCATGTCCAGGGGACTCTGACCTTCTGCTGAAGCAGCAGGAGAGCAGTTTGGCAGCTGCCCAGAGTGCACAATTACCCAGTCTGGGCAGGTGAATGAGATGTCCGTGTGTCCTGAAGCAGGGGCTTGAGAGGACTGCCTACACAAACATCATGAGAACCCAGAAAGAAGTCTAACAACTTAGACTTCTTTATGTATAAATGTATAACTCTTCTTTTAATGTATAACTCTCAGTTATACATTACTGAGACAGGCCATGACTCAGTGCATTGGAGAGGGAAGAAGATGTGAAAATGAAGAAGGACTGGAGAAAACACATAGAGGGCATGGCTCAGACTGCTAATCTACAGATTATTCTTACAAACTGGCTGAAGGCTTAGTCTACCTGGGCAAACCCTGAAGTTGACACAGCCTGTTTCAAAAGCACCTTCCCCTTTACAGTCAAAACACAGATATTGCAAGTTAAGAGTTGCCACCTCTATACAGATAGATCTGGCCAAATGCTATAGGTCTAAAGTCAGGCTAGTGGGACAGTGTAACTCAGTTTAAGAAAAGACAAATCTTTACATGATAGAAGTCTGGATTGCTTTATTAAATGTACTAGTATTAATACTTCTTAAAAATTGCCTATTTAATACTGACTTGTTATCTGGAAAACTTCTTATACTGCTTCTACTATGGGACAACAGGCTTCTACTTTTTTGAAAGAAAAACAAAAGCAAACATCACAACATCCATTGAATATTACAGATACAGGAATTAAAATAACACAAGTGGAAAGGTAGCTACGATACACTGCAGGGTTTTAACACATTTCACATCAGGTGTCTGTGGTTTGATGGAGCTCCTATGTTAAGCCTAGAGAAATCCAAGCTTCTCAGCCAACTTTTCCAGCTCCACATCATCTTTAAAAATAGTAACACTGCAGGACAAAAAAAATTCACCTCCTTTCTGTCACAGCTGCTTTCCTTGTGCTCAGTAGCATCAATGTGACTTACAAGTTTTGCACCAACTTTTCCCCTGAACTTGATTGATTAAAGGCAGAGAAAGCAAGTATATTTGTGCATTAATTAAAGATATCTCCCACTTCTTTGTTTTCCCACATTTGTTTTGTGTCTTGTCTTCAGCAGTGTGCTAATGAGGATTTCTTGGGTTCCTGTGGCAGGAACAACTAACATTTTCCTGCAGAAGGAAGCAATAATTAAATTTGCAGTACTTTATACTCTTTGTAGCATAGAAATAGGCCTTGAAAGATCATCAGTTTTTTCCTGTTAACTTACTAGGAATTTAGGTATCACTCATCAATTTTTCTGCATGTGTTTGTCAGACAGAAAGTAGGATTTTAATGACAGAAAAGCAGCAACTTCAGACAGGTAGGAGTAGAAATCCCTAATTAAGCTTTTGAAACTACATGAATTACACAAGCATTACATTTAGAAGTTACCTAACAAACAGCTGAGAAGAAAGATTTTTGTTAAAGTTTGAAGTTCCACATTAATTCCGTTCAGGGCTAGAAAGCTCTCACCGCTGTCTTGAGAGCCTCCAAAACCACCTGGAATCATAAGCGTATATCTAATTGAATTACAAGGATACAGTCTTGTTTGACTGGCCCACATGATTTCTAAGTAAGCTATTCCAGGCAGAACCCCTGCTAAAGCCCAATTTCCTACCACTTGGTAGGAAATGCTTTGTTTCCCAATTGCCTCCTTCCCCAAATGCATTTTCCTACTAATTTCCCATGACATCCTTACAAACAAAAAGACAGTCCAGGTTATGGTTTCAAGTTGTTAACTGGGGAGCCAGCGTGTTGTGCTGCTTCAAAGAAGGCTTTTGAGTTTTCTGACTTTTCCTGAAGGTTGTTTTAAGTCTTTCTCCTCTGCCTAAAGGCTTTCATTACAGAGGATGTCTTCTCTTTTATATTTGGCTTAAGTTGCCTATTGTTTCAAAGGTTAAGGAGGGGTTCAGAGACACAGACACGTAGCTCACAATCCCTCTTTACCTGCAGTTATATTCCTCTGGGAAGCTGCAGCTTCCAGGTCACAGACTTGACACTGCAGTTCATCAACCTGCCTCCCATTTTAAACTGCACTCTTGGGTAAACTGGCTTCCTATCTAAAAGATGGTAAAAGGATTAATGGCAGCAACAAAAATTCATCATCCAACAGCTCTGTCTCAAAGCAGGTGCCTAGATTTAAAGGGAAAGATGTTGTTGCCCTGTGCACTCCTGTGAGGCCATCAGTTCTTTCTGGCTGAAATATCCACAATTACAGCCTTGCTAAACATACCCATAATCCCTCTGAATGCAAAATACAGCATGAATAGTGCAAATTGACATTCTCATTATTGTTTAATAGGAATCTGCATTTCAGGCATTGCTGGACGAAGTTAAGAACACAGAGTCCTTTCCTCAGTGTTCTCTGTGTGTAGCCCTAATGATACAAGGCCCTACATCCATTTTCAGTGCAGAGGTTTGGGTTAAAAACAGCAGCTCATCCCTCACCTCCTACACACAGAGTCTGCAATTTGCTTAACTAAATTTATATTTAAAGTTTGCTAGTGTTAATGACCAGAAAGCTGCTAGTTGCAGCCTGGGCTGTTGTGTGGCCATTACCATTTTCCTTTCTGCTCTCCTGAAAGGCTGATACAGCTGTTGACATTCCTGGTGTCTTGAAAGGTTGTTTTGTAAACACCGAGAGACAGTTCAGAGCCACCAGTGAAATCAGTGGCCTCGTGTGTCTGCACCCACTGCTATGGCTGTATAGAAGTCTCTCGTATGATTTTGTTTAGAAAACATGCCAACAGCCTGAGAAATGATTCCCAGCGGAAGGGCATTTGTCATCCTGACTCTGGAAAGCAAACAGTTCATGCTTTTTCACCTTGATGCTTGAGAAGATTGAAGACACAATATACTTTGCTTGGTTTAGAGGGGAGGCATTCAGTTACATGTACAAAGCTTTTTTTTCTTTTAGACCAAGAAAGCAAGGATAATGAGACTTCTGAGGCAGCAAAGTTGCCAGTAGATGGATTCATATAGTTAAAGTGGTTCCTAAACAGTACTTTTTTTCTGCAGACTATACTACAAAAGAAGCAGTGCACATTTCACAGCCGAAAGCCAACTCCTCCAGCTGTGCTAAATACATAGGACTTATATTGACTTGGCCAAATGAGTTCTAAAATTGAAGTAGTTAAAGCTCTACACCTCCTTTTGCATCCTTTAAGAGTGGATCTTATTTCAGTTACACTAAATAAATGATTAGCAATGCACTAAAAGAGTTGATACATCAGTTCAGTACCATGGCATCAGTTTAGTGAAAGCTAATGCTATTTCTGTGGCCAGACTGGATTGAAGCAGTTCTCTTCCCAGTATATTAATTTGTCAGTCCAGAACTTGGGAAGCAGTGTTGTGATGTATGTGAAACAGTGTGAAACTGATGTAAGGGTAGAGGGTTTATGTCCAGTGCAGAATAGGTAAAGCAAAAGAGCAGCAGTTTGTCAGCCCTGCACCACTGGTGTCCACGCCCTGCCTGGAGGGACAGCCAGGAAGGTGACAGGCACTGCAGACCCAGCAGGGAGGCAGGGCTCTAGACATGCTCCAAAGCTCCTCATTTAGTCTGGTGATAAGAATGGTGGTTATGGCAGAGGGCTGGGGCACACAGCTGGGAGACATCCAGATGCTCCAGAGCCACCAAATCCAGCCAGCTGCTGCTCTAGCTGCTGCATCCCCAAACCTCCCAGAGCTGCCAGCATGTTCCATCTGACATCGTACACCCATTCCCTCTGCACAAGCACGACACAAATTCTTAGGCAGTTTACCTGTAAAATACGGAGAATACTCCTCACTTTTTAGAGCAAAGGCACTAAACGGGGCTCAGGAAGGCCTTGAGAAGTATCAGAAACACAAGACATCACCCACAGGTGGACAGTGACCCTAAAGCCCCGAGCAGGCAGTACCAAAGCTCCTGCTACAAGACACTCATTCAGAGCACTTAGGTGGCTACAGTGAAGCTCTGAAGTTCAGGCACTTGAAGGGATGTGGTCAGGCAGTGTTAAACCTGGAGACGTCTCTCCAGAAATGCTAATACTTCAATATTTCAGTTCTGTGGTATGAGTTTACCTGCTGCATTTCTTTTTTTGACACCCCCTTTGCTGAAGATGGTATGTTTTAGAAGGTTCTTCAGGTTCCCTGATTAGGCATTTCACTCCCTGCTCTTTTTCTTCCTTCTGGGAGTATCTTCTCCATGTTTTTAACTTTTGTTGCACAGACTGCTTGTGTCTTGGAAGTTCTTGGCTTTTTCTATGTTCCTCTGTACTATTTTGAACCAGATTTTTTTTCTGCATCATATAATTATAAAATCTTTAGATTGCCTTCCCACAGTTCCTATACACACCTTTTTAAAATTCCTTTTAAACTCTGATGACCAGTCCTCAGCTGTCATGCTCAGCTGAGCTGAATGCGAGACCCAGTTGCAAGGGGCTTGGTACTAAAGATAGGGAAACATTGGTAAACAAATCTGAATTGTCCTAATATCTAATGAAAGGACCCTAGTCAGACCTAAACCCAAAATAAAATCAGGGTTGTAGGAACAGGGCGCACAAGGGAAGGGTAGGATGAGTAGGAACAGGCTGCTGTATTCATACCATTGCTTGTTAGAGGGAGAAGCCTCAAAACAACATTCATGTGTACAACCCATTCAATTGCAAATAAACAAGAAGGCAGTTGCTTCCAATTTCCTCAATCTGCTGTATTCTGCTCTCTGTAACCAGCCTCTGTTCTGCATGAGAAACTTGTTTTTAAAACAGCATATAAACAAGGAAAGAGAGGGGGGAACATGGGCACAACTTTTTCAAACATTACTGTTTATACACGGTTTCTAGAGGCAGACAGACAGTGTGGCTACATGTTGGAATCTGTACCACAATCAAATGCAAGGTGTTAAAAGCCATCCAGATCAGGTCAAACCCTCCTCTATGGCCAAGGGTTTTGGAATGGAGTGTGCTATTGGTAAGCACCATCATCATGATGTTGACAAAGAAATGACAAAGAAAAGAAAGAACCAGATGTTGATGGCAGAAACCAAAAGAAAGCAAAAACAACAACAAAAGCTGCATCTAGAAAGATGACAGATCCACTGGGCCTTCTGGAAGTAAATTGGCAACTTGTCAGGGAAGAAAATCAACTTATTACCCATGGCCAACTCCACTCTGTTTAAAAATCTGACCATGAAGAGCTAAAAGCAGTCACAGCCCAAACATTTTTAACTAGGGAGCTCTCTAAGCTGTACTAAGGTTGAAATTTCATAGACTGATAGGCTCAAAATGGAGCAATCGAGCCATCGGACATGATTTTTTAACATCATGTTTACCTTCATTACCCTTGTACTGCAATGAGCAAGTTGGCTTGGCTAAACCACATCTCCCAGAAAGGCATCCAGTCTTTATGATACTCAGCTAACCATATTATCATTTCCACCTTTAATCACATTTTGGAGACATTGATTCTAATTTCCCATTTTCAGTTTCTCTGGCCTCAACTTTGAGGCATCACCTCTTGTTACAGCTTCCCCCGAAGAGCCTTTTCATGTCAGATCTTCTCTCCCAGAAGAATTACCTGTAGACTGTAATCATGTCACTCTTCTTTTAGGGAGGCTAAACAGATCGAGCCCTCTGCTAGAATGCATTTCCTGCAGCACTCAATCTTTGGAACTCTTCTCTGCATTCTCACTTTTTTTCTTCCTTTGTTTTAGGTGGTACACTCTGGAACCAGCAGCAGTTTCTCCGTGTTGTACATAGAGCTACCAACTAATTTTTACTGTATGTGCACCGTTCACCTTTTCATAAACTAAAAGATTGCAGCATCCATCCTTTGCAGTACCACACTACACAGTCAGTCATGCTACAATCCCTGTCCTGTTCAGGGGTGCAGTCACACTGTTCTGTGCAAGTCCTGCTTCCTTCTCCTTCTTCCTCTACCCAGGCACTGAAATGCTTCCCAGAGGGATAACCAAGTTATCTGGGTGATTCTGTACTCCTACTCTGCACATATCATTATTCGCAAAATGTGCCTTATCAAATTCACTAACATCGCTCCCCAAATATGTAATTCGTTATTTTTATAATCCATAAATTTGTATTTATTTCCAATTTACAGCAAAACTGTTGAATACTGATAGTTCTGCTAGCAACCCCTGTAGAAACCCATCAGAAAGCAACTCAATGAAAATGATGCATTTTCATATGTCAAAAAATCTAGCTCTCAATACGTTTAGCATTTTTATTGGTACTGTGTAATACTAAAATTTAAAATACAAAAGTTACGCACTGCTCACCTACAGGGCACTTCCAAACATAAATTACATGTCTAGCATTATGCCTATGTATCTAACTTGTACTTTTATCAGCAGAATGAAATGAGGTTGGTTTGACAAGACTTATTTTCCATACAATCATGTTGCTTGGCATTAAATATATTGTAAGTTAAGGGTGTGTTTTCAGTCTGACTTTGAGGAATGGGCTGTTTCAGCATGTGCAGCCATGTGTAGAAGTGAAAGGCAGTTTGCTGTGGCAGTGATATATCCATGAAGGTGTTCAGATGGAAAAAACCCCAAACATGTAATGAATTTTTTCTGGATTTAATGACAACATGCCTGAATGTTTCCTTGAAATTTAATGAAATTTAAAGACAATAACCTCAGGATCTGTAATTTAATTTATTTTTTTAATCTGTGGAATAAAATATTAATAGTGTATTTTGCTCTACTAAAGCATACATCCAGCACTGTTGATGACATACATAAATGTAGTGCCTGTAGCTGTCATTTTGGTATGTGACTTAAACTTTTTCCAAGATGCTACATTTTTTTCCCTGAGTTCTCTCTGCCTGTGGTGCTGAAAACACTCAGATGAACACATGGTTTCAATTCCATAAAATACACATCCAGCTTCAGTAACTATATAATGCTGTTGGGTTTCAATCCATCTCTCTTCTAGAGTAGCAGTAGGCAAATTCCTCATTAAAACAAATGAGATGGAGAGGAGACTTCAGGAACTGTTGAATTCTGATGCCAGTTTATGTAGCCTTTTCTTTAGCTTGTCACTGTCAGCTTGAGATTTTGTACAAGAGTCACCTTCAAAGTTCTGCCATCATTGTAGAATTCAAAGGCTCTTTTTTGTTGAAGAACTTACTGTAAACAGAAAGCTCATAACAAAAACAATGATGAGAGCAGTCCTCTTCTCTCTTTTATAGAGAAGTGGGTTTCTTGAAGGGTAAATCTCAGAGATTTTGAGTAAAGTGGAATTGAATAGTTCCTGTCTTCTAACAAAAGCTGGACCTTTTCTAAAGCAAGGTGGGGAAGAGGACGGACAAGAAAGGTCCTTTAGGAGAGAAAACATAGGATGATCTTTCATACGGGTGCAAATGCACATCTATAATTATATTCACATGTCAGCAATTCAAGTTGTCATGTGTAAACAAACTCAAAGTGATGCAAAACTTGACCTTTCTTATGCATTAGAAAGACCTGTCCATCTACAAATCTGTTTATTCCTTCATTATCTCTAGGGTAAAAACGTGTGTGATTAAGCTTGTTTTTCTTCTGGGCAGAGTCTCTTTGTTTGTTTTAACATAAATGTGTATATATGTATATCTTATTATACCAGGTACAGATTCAGGAGGCCATTGTCCTTTTCCAGCCAATTGAACTGGAAAAAGCAAGGTCCAGGATCCTCTGCACTTGGAGTGGGGGACAATGAAATACAGGTTCTTAGATCCTTGGGATCATTCCAAAGTCAAACACAAGAACGCTCTGTCAGAATGGGATGAGCTATTTTCTAATTAAAAAAAAAAAAAAGCAACAAACTAACAAATTCTCCCATTTCTTTTTCTCAGTTTCAGGCTTTTTGTTTAGATCTTGTGAAGATAGCTCTTATTTAGATCCACAAATTTGCAATAATTCAATCCATTTTTGACTGGGCTGTTTAAAAATAATCTGATGATTTAGCATCTCCCTGATACAGCACATCCCGTTTTAATATGGTTTGAAATTCACAGGCACACAGAACCCATTTTGTTTTCACCTTTCTTTAAGTTCACAAATATGCTCCATTCTGCCTTTCCTTTGCTTGACACGTGCAGCTAATTAACCTCTATAACAATCAATAACCTGTTTGTTCCGTCCTAATCAGACTCAATTAAAGCAGTGAGGCACTTTTCTTTCCATCCATCTTCACTTTAATTCAGTCATTTTTGTCCTTCATCTTGTATTTCTGTAATTAAATTTATAAACCTCATGCTGTGTTCTGCTTTGTTTAAGCAGATACTAATTAAAAAAAAAAAGAAGAAGGAAAACAAACTCGGCCACTCCCAAGACCACAATCTAGTTCATTTTCACTTCATGTCTGCCTGTCTTCTTTTTCATAGTTTTTGGTCAATTAGGAAGAAGCAGATTTTGATACAACATCATAAATCAGCTTCTGAGTCTACAACAGAATTAAGAATACTATAGGGTGGTCACACTTCTTAAACTCTTGCTTCAAGCAAACACCAAGGATTTGCTTCATGTTCTTTCCACTTGAAGACCACCATTACACCCATAATATAATGGGGAAAAAATTTAGAATTTTTACCTAAAATCTGCAGTTACCAAGAGCTCCTATAGGCTCACCATTATTCCACAAGCTTCCTTAATCTGACCACTAGTTTTGCAGAAAATTAGACACTAATAACAGATGAAATTATAAGGAAATGTCATCTTCTCAGCATCTCTAAGCTTAGCAGAGAGCTGTGTCTTCTGAGTGGTTTGCTTCCAACAGTTCAGAGCCTTTAGCTTACACACCAGCTTACTAAGCCTGGTATTTTCCTCCTGCAAGAGCTGCAGCTGTTCCTGCTAAAGAAGACATTGGTAAGAGTAGGCCCACAAAGATTCATTTCCCCAGGAAGAAATGTGGTTTGGAAGTAAATGCAACTGTAAAAGCATGCAACTTTTTGTATTTTATTTTAACTTTCAAATGCTCAAGCTTTGCAGTTTGACTCAGTGCAGCCATTGGCAATACATTTCCATTACTGTGGCTCTGCAGAAACAGGAAATGTGAAAAAAAATTGAAGAAATCAAAATAATCCAAAATAGCAAGTAGTGAACCCCTCCAAAATGAAGCACTGTTAATAGTGATGAATCCTGTTACACCAGATAGGGATTCTGGTTCATACCATATTCATATACTTGGTTCTCCCTAACTGCAATGTCCTTAATAAAAACAAAATTAGGGGGTTCATGAAAAGTATAGTCATCAGATTTTCTTCTTCTTTGCTCAAAGTAGCAGACTTGCCCAGGGAGATTGTGGATACCCCAGCCCTGGTAATGTTAAAAGCCAGGTTGGATAAGGCCTTGAGCAACGTGGTCTAGTGGGAATGTCCCAGTCCATGGCAGGGAGTGTTGTGACTAGATGAGTTGTAAGGTCCATTCCAACCCCTTCAATCCTATGATTCTATGCCTGCCTCCTCAAAACTGTTACAGAGGTGACAGAGAACCACTGGAGGTCCTGCCCCTCCTGCCAGGAGTGACACTTCATTCGATGTCAACTTACCTTCTTAGCCTTTGTGGCCCAAATTAATTTTATCTGCAGCTGTGCTTTGGCCTTCCTAATTTCATCACTATAGGTCTGAACTCCGACACTCCACCTCTGTGGCCTGTCCATGTTTGCACTTCTTGCAATCTTTCTTTTTGTCTTTCAGTCCCTCAGGAAGCATCTTGCTAATGCAAGCAAGGCCAAATTTCTGCTAAACTCCCTGGCCTTCTTGCATAACAGCATAGTTGGTTATGAAATCTCTTCAGTTTGTTTGAAAATCAACTGTCTTTCCTCTGCACTTTTCCTCTCTTGGCTGTTTCTCAGGGATTTTGCCTCTCAGCTCCCTAAGTCAGTCACAGTCTGCTCCTCTGATGTCCCGAGTATGCTCTGCAGCATAATTTTGCAACCTTTCTCCTGATCCTGAAATCTTTTCACAGTCACTGCAGCCTCAGATGACACTCACTACCTGGTTTTCCTGTTTCTGAGCAGCAGAAATAGGGATTTACCACCGTTGGCCCCCCTAGCATTTGCTTTTAAGATATCACTAATGCTGTCTAGCAACTTCCTAGGCTTTCACAATGCTTCTTTCCCCTTTTAGTAGATTTCCAGATGAACACCAAGACCTCAAATCAAAACCACTTTTCTTATTCCTCTGTAGACAGATCCATCCAATTTATTCTCTTGACTGGACAGTCTGTCACAGATTCCCCACCACAGTCATTAATCTTCACTAACATTCCTTCCTCCTCTGACCTTGACTCACGGGCTTCCAGCAGTACATCTCCACATTCACACACAACCTCTGTGCAAGGAATGAACCCCTTACACAGAAGGCAGTCCTCCCTCCTTCCTCACTGACCCTTCTTAACCACCCTGTATCCACCCCTGACTGTGGTGTGCACCAGCCCACCAAGTTCCCATGGCTCTGCTCAAACCACAGCTCTTTGACTGCACATGAGCTCCCCACTGTTCATGTTCACTGCATTTACACACTGTCCCTTTCAAATGGGGACATGGGAGTTTCCCTGCAGCCTTCTGACACACAGACCTCTTCCACTGGTTCCTCAGTTACTTTTGTGTGTCCCCATCTCCCAGGTTCATTGCAAGCGTTGAAATCCCTTCTCACTCTGTTGTCATTGAAGTTATATCCTACTTCACAAGCTTCTCTGCTTTAGAAATCTGCAGAAATATTTGCTTTAGACAGAAGTATTTATCCATTATCTATTTCATCTCCTTTGTATTCACTGATGGACTGACCTAATTTCAGTATCAATTGAATTTTGCTGAGGAGGAATATGTTTGACTATGAAAGGAATGGATTTGGAAGTTACAACTTGGAAATTACTTTCCAGGCTTTAGTTTATAATTCCCAGAAAATCAGCTTGGGGGCCACTTTTTCAACACATAAAGTTGAATGTATTTTTTTATTCTGAATAACTCGAAGTGGAAAAAAGGATTCTGCCCTCAGTATTTTGTGTGACCAGGTTGCACAAGAAGATAAAACTCCCATCAGCACTTTTGTCAGGGTCACTGAAACATTGCAGTCTTTTTCCCCTGTCCAGAATAGGGATGATGACAGTAAATGAAAGTGCTGATATATGATTGAATGTGTGTTGACATTTATATTTCCTCAGTTCCAAGTTCAACCTCTCTGATGTTCACCTGTGTAGAAAGCATGTGGGTTTCATTCAGAACTGTCTGAAACCAGAGTTCTTAAGTTTAGAACCAAATTCAGTTCAAATACCTGTAGTTATTCAGGGTCTATGGGCTGGGTTTGGTGCAACACATCTACACTTGGAGCATAAAAACACAGTCAAAGATGATTGACTCGAGACAGCTTGACAGAGGAGTAGTCATTAACAGAGTCTAGTAATGGATCATCTCCATGCTCTTCACCCAACCAGTGTCCCAGTCAGAATGCAATAATGTAAGTTATCTTCAGCAGGCTCCACTAGGATATCATCCTTGTCTTTGTTTACTGGTACACTTATGTAGTTCCTTACTTTAGACAAATGTTCTTTCAAGTCACCATTACTTTTAGTGGAGCCAACCTTTTATCTTCTGATAAATCATGTTGTCAACTCCTTCCCTTCTCACTTCACTGACGATTTCAAACACTGGTTGCTCAGTGCTAAGGCAATAGACTTCCAACTTTCCCTGCAATTACAAACAGAACCCATAAGAGATGAAGTGTGTACATATGGGGAAACAATGTTCAGAAGATTTCAAAAATCTCTCAACTACAACCAGATGGTCTTTCTTCATAACTGTTTTCCTAACATCAATGTATCAGGAAGATGGGGCAATATCCTTGCATCCAGGCAGGACAAGAAGTGGAAACTCAATTGTATCAATTGCATGCAGCCTATTTGGAATCCTGGGATGCATGTATTTCATGGAAGTAGCAGCACCATGGTGAAAAAATAGGCTGGTGAAAACTGGACTCACCCTCAGGACTACAAAAGAAATCACAACATTCCTCAAGTCACTGTTGACATAAATGGGCACATGGGCCACCAGATCAAAACCTTGGGGATGTGATAGAGGTAGTTGCTCTAAGGTCACAGTCAGGTCAGTTTTTACAGACTAGATTGGGATGTCTTATTTTTGTAATGACATATGTAGCCACAAAGAAATCACTAGACTATTTAAAAACAAAGGCATTTTTAGAGTGAGCAATACAATTATGAGTGGACATAAAGTTTACAAGAAAAATAATGCAGAATATTACAAGCTGAGATATTATATCCAAAATGTTCCCTCAGCTGTAACTAAAAAGACTTTCCATCACTCTCTCTAATGTGGTACCTCTTCCATCGAGAATACACTTCCCTTCTCAGAGAAGGCACATTATTTTTCCACCAGACATTTTTACAAGATGCTTCTTGCAGCAGGAGACAAATGGTTCACTCATTCATCCACCTGGCACACTGCAGCAATTTATTCCTTTGACTGCTACACTTGTGGTGAATTATACAGCAGCACAAAAAGACTGATCAAGTATCCCCTCATATTCCGTACCTACTTTTAGACAGACACAAGTCACAAATAGGTTCTGCACTAGCAATTCATAGTCATCGCATGGTTCTTTTCTAATCTCTTTGTGACCAAGGTTTTCTCTCTCTAAGTCAGCAAGCTGGGTTTTGAGAGCAGTTGTTTCCGTAATTATCCCATGGCACAGCCCAACAATCTATAATAGCAGAGAAAGTAAATGAGCAAAGCCAGGGGTGAGCAAACACCATAGCCTAGGTGAAAAAGAGCCAGAGCTCTGAATATGTTGAGTGAGACCTAACCAATTAAAGGAAGAATAATTTCCTAACTGAATGGTTTGTTGAAAATAATCCACTGAGGATATGGAATGATCTATTTGGTACGTCTCTGTTGAGTTTAGAAACATCTATTCCCTGGAAACAGTAGGAAGTTCATGACCAATAGTTGAAGGTGGCAAATGCTTGAGCAGGAAGGCTGGACCAGATGACCCACTGCGGCTTCTTCCAGCCTTACCCATTTTGTAATTCAATGGTTCTGTGATTCTGTGAAATGTGTTGTTTCATACATAATCTTAAAATGTCTATTTCCGGTTATGAGAAAAGAAAGATCTCACTTACAGGTACAAGAATTGGCAGAAGGAAATGTGTACAGAGGACAGAGGAGCAGAAAGTTTGGGAAGCAGGATTAGGAAATCTGATTTTAGGAGAAGATCCTGCGCCTGGCTCTGTTACATCAGTAAGCCTGGCATAATGTCCCCTGACTCCAGAGAGAAAGTCAGAACAACTGTGACCAGGCTTTGCTCAGTAAGCTGTGAGGTAATGCATTTATCAGAACAAATATGCTGTCTGCTGATAACCTTGTACATACAGACCATTTAATATATGATTAAAAAAATTATGTGTTCCATTTGTTGATATTTGACAATCTACATACCCTCAGAAAGGGCACACAGATTAGCACAAGTAGGAGGGTATGTAATAGAACTTAAAAAGATTTACAGTGCAGAATTTAAATTTCACATAGGTAGGTCATTGCTAGGTATAAATATTTGGTTATTTTCCTATGGCAGAACAGCACTTGCAACCAGATGAACACAATGGAGGAAAGCTAAAAGTCAGTCTTAGCATATTACATTACACAGGTAAGAAATAGGCACAGCTGCAGACTGTAGGCTCAGCCAACAGCACAGTCTGCTTTCAAGGTTGCCTGGCACTTCTGCATGCCAGATCTAAGCAGTAAATGCTAATAATTTCTCTGGGTTGTTGGTGTAATTTCCTCCGTCAATTTTTTTGTCTTACAACAAACATTACTGAGAGATTTCTGAAAAAAAAAAAATGTTGCGGGGGAATACATGTATTTTAGCCCTGCTTAAAAGTTCTGGTGATTTTTATTCAGAGCAGCACTAGCTTTCCTGTGATTTGGGTTTCTTTTTTGTAAAGCCAGAAAAACGTTGGTCAAATCCTAAGACTGTAATGGAGTAAAAATAACAACATATGTGGTTGGCCTCTGTTAATTGCTTTAGACCAGCAGGAAGTGAAACTGGGAGCAGGATGTCTCATATGAGGTTGAAGCAGAGCCCAGCGATGTTAGGTAGCTCTTGACCCTGGGCCCTTTCCTTTGAGTACAACACAGATGACATAGGAATTTGGTGGTGATGGGCTATCACAGTGGAGGGAGAGGGTGGAGACTCCACTGTCCACAGGCTTCAGGAAAGTCCAACTGACTCCTCCTGTATCTTTCCACCCAGCTGAAACCTCACATGCATTTTTCATTTTCTCTCTCACTCCAACCTTCTCAAACATATGGACAGGACAGTGAAATCAGGCAAGAAGGGATGTTGCTGACCAGACACCATTCAGAAAAGGATAGTTGTGGGGAGGGAGGAAATGAAATGGAAAAAGCATGAGAAAATAGGGAAAAAAATATGAACCCCAGAGAAGAACTGAAATCATGAAGTCAGTAAAGAGAATAGATAAGAATAGGAGCCCAGGAATGAAATTTAAAGTGCAGGTGTTCTAACACTGCTGTGCAAACGTTCCTGAAACCCAAGCAGTCTTCCCAGTGTAGGTTTCTGTAGAAGCTGACATGACATAGCAGTGGGTTTTGTGTTGATGCAGCTCTGCCTCCGAGTCAGCGAAGAGATTGCTTGGATATCACGATTCCACACAACATTGCATTTCTGATTTATTGGCTGGGTTTACTTCTTTTCAAAATTCCACCCACACATAACAGCTATCCTGAAAAACACAGCTGAAGCTGCGAAGTCAAGTGCTCAGAACTTTAGAGCAGTTGGTTGCGCAGACACAATGCAACAAGTCTGCTGTTGACACTGTGACACAGCCTGCATGCCTGATGCACTATTCTGTTTTCTATCTCAGTCAACACACGAGACTGAATTGCTCTGGGGAAATGCCTTGCAGAGAAAGAGAGCCATTAGTAGAAGTTTAGGTTAGAAGATTGCCAGTGTATCCTCCGTTGTGAATATGAACCACAGAACAGCAGGCCACTACCTTTGCCTTCCGGTTATCTTTATTTTACCAGTCCTTCTGGCATGACTTTGGGCACTGAGCACAGAAACAGCAGCCCCAGAGTCTCCCTGCCTTACTTCTCAAAGGCTGTCACCACATGTTCGTACACTGGTCCCCAGTGAGACCACTGAGTACTGCCATTCGATAGACTCACCATGACTAACCTGTGTCAGAGCATGTCACACGGATTGCCAGCTCCTAAAGCAAAGCACCCTGACTGTGATGTGTAGCCCAGCTCCAACAAATTCCCAGCCAGACAGCTTGACTTTATTTTTCACTTAGCAACGCCTCCCACCCACTTTCCCCTCTTCTCAGAGAACAGAACCAATGCTCTGAGCATAGTAATATTTGTTCATTTTGGTAAACGATGCTGCTGCTGGAGAGTATTTTCATAAAACATGGAGTAGGGCTTCAATTTGCTGCACTCTGTGGCCATGATGTCACAGCCCAGTACAAGGAGACACTTCTGTAAATGCCTTTTTTAAAAAGTGACCTAGGGAAACAAAATAAGAAACCTTGTGGGTGGCCTGAGTCACAAGGGCTGCTATATACAGCGTACATCAAAATGAAACACGATCACTTTATTGTAAATAAAATGCTTCTGCAATGCCAAAACGAAGCAAAAATCAAATCATTCAGTGTAAAAGTTTTTGCTCAACCTACAATTTCACTGAACTAATGGAAAACAGATTTGACTTTTTTTTTAAACTTGTTCTAGCTGCAACTGTATAATGGTTTGTTTTTTCCCATCTGAAACTAAAAGAGAATTTTCAGTAGACAAATTAAATCACCAGCTCAGAAACTGCGTGGATTGCAGTTGGGCGCCAACATCCCTTCTGTCACAGAAAAACGTGACTTGTGTTTTTAATCAGAAGTGGTCATATTTTCATAAATATTTTCCTTAAATTTCACTTAAAAAACCCTAAAAACTGCTTCCTAACGTTGTGATTGACCCCTGATTTAGCAACGACTCAGGAAGAAGAGTTCCTACTACAGATTTTGTGAATAAAGTCCTGCGATCCTGCATTGCAGTTGCATATAAACCTCCAGCCCTAGCTCATCTTCACATTATTACAGTCCTGAGAGCTGGAATAAACCTGTCAGAAGGCAGCAGGGCACTACACAAGTTTGCTGCCAATGCTGCTGTTACAAACCAACATAATCTGCATCTAGGCTCATAAGCTTAAGAAATGTGTTTCTCTTTTAGGCCACTGATTGACGAGAGCTTTGAGAAATAAAGCTGTAAACATGATTTAGCTGTTGCTTAGATAGAAATGCAGAGTCTGTACCTCTGTGTCTGAGTCTTGGTAGTTTTCCATCAACCTTTGAACAAATGTTTCAACTATCTGTGGCTGTACAACTGAGACATTTTCTGGTGTTATGCTGTGTTTCCAGAGCTCTGCAGGTACAGAAGGAGAAAACAAAGAACCGGAATAAAACCACACATCAGTGAGTACCACTGTCGCAAAACATTGATCCTTCAGTAATCCTTGGGATTTGACTCTGGGTATGCTTTATATCTTAGGTCTTCTTGGTTTTCCTAAAACGTTGACAGCAAAAAGTAAATGTCATTGCAAACAGATTGCAAAGCCAGTGTTGAGCAGCAATATCAAATTTGTTCTGGTATCAAAGCCAAAATGCAATTTCATTACAGACTGATTCTGCCAATAATGACCTGGCTCACAACTGTGTACTGGAGTTTTATGTAAATATTGAGTAAAGAATATGGATTTTTGTGTGAAACTGAGCATTTATGTACACTCATTAGTGCTGCCTGCAACCACAACCAGTGGCAGTAGGGCATATTTATCTTACTTTTTGTTCCCCCTTTTCCTTTCTTACTATTTCTGTCTGTGACTACCGAAATTACCCACATCCATACAATAATTGTACCAACATAACATACCTAAGCTACTAAAAAGCCTGACATTTAAATTGCACTGCTAGGCCTAAAATATTAACACTCCATCAGAGATGAGTAGAGAAATAATTTCTCAACAGTGTTTCAGCCTGCCTGCAAACTCCAGTGGGGAGATGAGAGCAAACGTGTTCACATGCAGGACAACACTTTGCTGCCTTTATGCATCAAGGCTACTTTTCATACTCAAGAATTGGACTCCCATATTCTCAGAGAGGGTATTTTAATTCTCCTTACCAGTGAAGAGACTAGTCTCATCTGGCTCTTTCAGATTTCACCAGTCATCTCCTGATTAATTTTCTTCTGCACATCATGGATCATGTGGATTTCTGGGCTTTCCAGAAGATTTTGAAGAATCAAGATTAATACTTAGCTTTTTTCCTATATCTCTATACTGTTTATAAAGCATCTTGCTAGAAAAAAAGTAGCAGACTAAACCAAAGCAATTCTCTTGCCATTCCTCTCTAAAATACAGAACTTTCAGAGAGAATATCAAGGTCAGTATCATTTGGGGGAGACTGTATGCTTAGTGCCGTGCCACAAATACTCTGGGCAGTGGCATTTTCCCCTGCTGCTTTGGGCTCTTCCAAGACCCACACCTGGCTCCATTGCACAGCCTCCTGGGTCACCCATATCTGCCAAACTTCCCCCATCCCTGACAGCCTCCATGGGCCTCTGCTGAGCTTCACTTACCAGTCTTACTGTGCCCATCTGTCTGACTAGGGCTTTCATGGCTGATACAGGATACCTCTACTAGGGTCACCAAGAAATGGGTATTTCACACATTCACACTTATTGACCTTAGACCTTTACTTTTTCTTCCCCTGCCCCTGTTCCTAATCCATGCAGAACATGGTTGTCTCAGCTCACTGCATTAGCACCACTAGACCTACAAGCAAGACAGGACAGTCTTGCTTCCCTAGTCCTGCCTTATTACATAGTTCACTAATTTCTCCAAGTTTATAATAACTAAAACCCAGGGGATCAAACCAAGGGGTCAAGCAGGTGAAGTAGGGTAATAGGGCCACTGGCAAGAACTTGTTGATCAAATAGACCAAGAAACTCTCTCCACCTCCTATCCCTCTCCTTGGTATCTGATCGTGGGAGTGCTAAGACCTTCTGAGTGCCAGGTGCCAAGGCAGACACTCTTTGCTGCCTTTCAAAGCCTTGATAGCATGATATAAAGGTCAGCACAGGGCTCAGAGAGGGAAGTTAGAGAGGTCTTATCTGTGGAAGGGGTTGGATGAGATTTGGGGGAAGGAAACAGTGGGATTTTTGGATACAGTACATTTAGCAGGTTGCCTGATATGAAAGAGTGGCTGCAGGTGCTGCTGCAGGTGCTGCTACAGGTACTCCTCAGCTCAAAGGCCAGTGTAAGCAAAGCTGGGGGCAGGGCGCTTACCTCTCCTCCCAGGAGGCAATAACTGCTAAGCCTGAGCTCAGGAGTCACCACAAGGAAGATCTGGGTGTGGAGGGACTGGGAGATGCTGGAGCCAGGGCTCTCCTGCCCAGCCGCAGGGTGGAAGCACAAACCATCGCTCACTCCACATGGAGAACTTGCACCCCTGACTCCCAGCCCCCCTGCAACCCAGCCCTGCTCTGTTCCAGAGCTGCTGCCTTAGCAGAGTTCATAAATTAGTTAGAGATGAAGACTGTGGGCGCCCAGCAATGGACTGGGCTACTTACGCTCTGGGTGACAGTGCATGGGAGATAATACTGGGATACAGATACATGGAGACCAGAATGGAGCAAACCTGGTACCAGCTCTTTACACACACAGAGGTTTTCTGTGATGGATTCAGATTTGTCAATCCAAAATCCCTCGCCCTTGCAGGGACAGGCCCACTGAGTGTTGCTTCCTCCATGACAACATGCTTCCTGCATGACAACAGTGTTTTCCAGTGCCTTCATGCACGGATTTCACCCTCACTGTGTCATGTTGCTCTTTCACTTCCTTTCTCGTGGTTTTCGGGGACAAGGTTTTTTGAAAAGCAATGTTCCATTTTCTGCTTTCAGAAGGACCTCTCTGATGCCAATCTTCCAATTTTCTATTCTTGAGTGCTCAAAGTTGAGCCAAGTAGGAGGGTTAAGAAGAATTCTGCTACATTTCGTCTAGCAGGCTTCCCATATCCCCATTTATTCAAGTACTGTATTTAACATTGTTTATGGAACATGAAATAAAGGGGTGGCTCACACAGCTGAGAATAATGCACTTGGAAAACATCATCAACAACCAGTTTGAAGAGACATTAAAAGAGGGTAAAAAACAACTGTACTGAAATAAAGAAACAAAAGGTAACTCTTGAGCCTTCAGAGAAAAGCGAAAGTACTGGGCTAATTATAAGCAAAAATAAAGAAAGGTAGACCAAAAAAAAAGAGGTAAGTGAAAAAGTAGGACAGGAGGAAAATAGATGGAGAAAGCAAAGACATTACTTTTTTTTCATCTTTTTAGTCACTCTGGAATATTCTTGCATCCAAGGTAACTTATTGCTCACAAAATTCATTGTAGAGAGAAGCTGTACTGATACCCTCGGTCCTCAACTTCAGCCCTCCCTATTCTGCCTTTAATAGTTCTAGTTGCTTTCACAGCATCAGGAAAGGTCTCAGCAAGTTAAGTAACATGAGCAGATCACGATTCCTCAAGAGTTTGCAGCCTTTTTGCTGTTCTGCAGCCAGTTAGCAGTTGAGTCAACAGATTCTGCCTAATTCTGCTGGAATTCACAGGGAAATGTTTTGCTTCAAAAAACTGTGTCAAGCTTTTCACATGATTTTCTGTGCTGAAAATCATCTCATGAGATACACAGTGAGAAAAGACATGCAGCAGGCTGTTGTGCAATTGGAACTTGCCACAGAGCCTTACACCAGGGTCCTTCAGAGCACAGTACAGGGAAAAAGGGACTTATTTTTTGACTGCAATGGGTACTCACATATATCAGAGATGGGGATAAAATTTCACAGAAGTTAAATCCTTTGTTTTACTGCCGCTTTCCTCAAGAGGATCACTTCAACAGCCTCAGTCTCTGCTTGGGCGCTACTAAAAGTGCTTTTAAAGAAATCAAACTCTTAGCTCAGCTCACGAAAGAAGCAGACCTTAAAATAGCTAAATTCGTCCCTTCCACTCATTTTACCTTACAAATCAATCTGTGCATTTGTTTTCCATCACGAACAGTTTGAGTCTCTCCCCATTCCTTGAACCAAACCTTTGTGTAGTTTCTGACAGGCTTTAGGTGTCCCGAGCAGTCATACTTCACAAACATATCCACAATGGAAGCACTCAAGGAAGTACATCCTGGAAGTACTTTTCCTCTCCTGGACTAGATTCGGTTTTAGGCAGAGGTCAGGCGGCTCGTTTTCCCTTTGCACTGATAAGAAAGAGCTGGTTCTTCAGTGGGATGTGAAGCTGGGGGAGTCAGGACAGTCTCTGCTTTCTCCAGAAGTCTGAAGATAACAACAGGTCCTGAAGGGGCATCTACCACTAGGGCTCCTCTGGAGAGCGCTCAGGATTGATGAGACAACACTGAGGTTATTATGGCAACACTGCGGGTCTAGATCAGTTATGTTCACAGAGATTTGCTTGCAAAAACTAAGAGGAGTCCTGCATGGAAGCTGTATAGTCCCGAAGAAACTGAACTATGAGAGGCACCATGTTGCTCTGAGCTACTGAGGCTTGGCAGTGCCTCCTCCACAGCACAGCTGTGGCTGTTCTGCAGTCCATCCTCCATTAGAAACTGCATCTCCACCAGCTCCACACGAGCAGCTCTTTGGCCTGCATTGCTCAGGCTGCACAGGCACAGGTGGAGAGGAAGGTCTGCTGTTGCAGCCTCTCCAATAACAGCAAACCTCAGACAACTGTCAGCACGAAGTTCCTTGTGTTAGAAACATAAAAGGGCTTCATGTTTTTAGCACCATAGTCCTAAAATATACATGCCTGCATGATTCTTTAGTTGTAGCACACTAGAAAAATACTAGATATGGGTTCACTATCAATAAAAATACCCTGTTCTTCTTGAAGAAAGATCAAATGTGAAGCAAATGGTAAGATGGGCTTTAGGACAGAAAAAGGGGAGATGTTTTTTGTTTGATTCTGTTCTTTAAAAAACAAAGACAGGCAATCAGGGAGTATTAGTATGGTTTTTTCTTGCATCATAGAATCATCTTATCTTTATGTCTTTGGGCATAAGCACAAGGCTGTTGTCTCACTCTGCATGTTGTAATTTATATTAATTGCATTGTTGATAGTGACTGGAAACAATCCTTCATCCATTAAGAATGTCCTTCAAGGAAAACGGATGACTGTCAAGAAAAAAATAGAGATGACTATTCATAAATAACAACATTCTATTAGTTCTGAGAATCCCATCTAATATGAGGACTAAAAGACAATTCAGAGGCCAACCTGATATTTGATATTTGTTACACTTTGAAAGTAGGTCATGTATTAGTAACAAGAATCTGTTATCACTCCTTGAGAAAGAAACAATAAGATTAATTCCAGAATAGATTTCCCACCAAGATGCTGTGCTACTTTTGCCTCCACACAATAGCTCCTGTGTCCTTACCAACTCACTGTCAATCATTTATTGCTGGTCCTGCCTCAGAGGCATCAGGACATCATCAAAGACATCCAGATTTTGCATGGCAGTACAAATCCCGTTTCTCAGTTATGCTAAGTAGGTCCTATGTGTCATTGTCACCTAAATCAAGGCAGAAAATCATATCATCATAAATCATTATTTGGAAAAGACATTATTAGAGGTGAAATGGTGCTATCTATTATTGGTTAATTAACAGGATGGCATTAAAATGAAGAAACATGAAGTCAGAGTGATTAATTAAAACTGCCTATTTCCTTAAAACATGCTAATATTGTCAGAAAGACTCACCTTTACTTTCCCTAAAGTGACACCAGCTTTTTTTGCTGGTGCCTCTTGAGCACACGGGTATGTAATTTGGCATTATGTAACTCCATGTGATGCTGTGTCTAAGAAAACCACTCCACCCACATATCTTGCACACAACCATGACAGACATGGCTGGGCAATCAAAACTGCTGCCAGGTGATAAGAGAGCTCAGAATGGTAATTACTCAAAACGGAAGGTTAGGAGAATCACCAACATCTATCATGCAGAATAAATGCATTTTGATGACATTCCATCTCAAATTTTTATTTTTCACTTCTGGCAAAGAGTGCTTTCTGGAACTCTTACTGGAGAATCTAGTGAATAGGCTGTGATCATGGGAATTTTTTTGGTTAGCTGTTAGTGGTTCGATTCTTTGCACCATGGTAGGGAAGGAATAAGAACAGCAACAAGAAACGCAGAGGACATTGTTCTCCAAAGGAGCTCAAGGCAAATGGAGGAACAAAGAGTGCCTCTCAGAGTACACTTTACTCACCCTGCAGCTCTGAGGATCCAGAAGCTGTGGGAGTCATAGCTGTGAAGCAAATGCACTCTGAATCATGGAGTTACTCAATGGAGGCAGCACATGGTGTGTCCTGTCTGTAATACTCTGGTAGGCTGAAACATTCCCTGAGGACAAAATGTCTCTCTGTATTAAAAAAAGAAGATGACTTCAAAATTCTCCAAATGATCTATAACAAAATTACTTGCACCTCATCATAACCCAGCATAGTAGGAACTGAGAGTGATAGTGTCAGACTTTATTAAAACAATTAGATACAAGTATCAATGATGTAGAAACATCTGTGAAAGTGCTTCTGACTGGGGACATTTACAATAAAACACGTGCCTGAGATAATGGAGATGAATGATCATGTAGCTAATAGACTGGATAATAATTCAGAAGCTCTACTGCCTCATATTTCTGATATTAAGAAAATTTCCTATACAAAGTGGATATAAAAAAGCCACTAAAGTTTTCACTTTTCAAAAGTGCTTGTGAAGCTTTGGAATCTAAAGTACGTGGAGGTGAAGTTCAGGGCCAGGTTTAGCAGCAACACTGCCCACTGATTTTCACAAGACCTGGTCTCACACAGCAATTCAGGGGCTCCAGGACCCAGCTAAACCAGCAGAATGCTCTTCCAACACAGCTGCACAGCACTTCTGGGACCCAGCTGTCTCCCCATGTTTGGATTGCACTGTGCTGTGCAATCCCACATGTAAAGCTACTTTTTAATGCACTCTATGCATCATGTAAATATATTACTCAACCAAGCTTAGATATGACTTTGTCATTTCATTACAGTCTCTTTGTCATCCCCAGTTCTCCTGTACTTCATTCTCATGCTTTTAAACAAACAAACAAACAAACAAAACCACCTGTAACTGCACATCCTCCTTTGAATGGCAACTCTAAGGCAAGGATCTTATTCTTGTTAAACACACACAAGTGTTTTTTAAAATTACATGGAGTTTGTATCAGTTGCAGGACTAACTAAAGAATTGCTGGGACGAATAACTTCTGGGATTGAACTAGGCACAGCAGTTCAAAAGAGGTTAGATGTGATTTAGTGTCACACTGTAAGCCCTGGTGTGAAGAATATGGAAACTAATTGCACTGACAATAAGGAACAAGAAAGATGAAGTATCTCATATTCTGATCTTCTTATGTCCCATTAACATGCAATTCCTTTTTTGAGGAAAACATTTCCCTCACCAATTGCCTTTACAGTATTTTAATCAAGAAAAAAACAGAAATTCAAACAGTAGGTAGTTTTATCTCCTTGCAAATCTCCAGAAAAATATTCATTCTACAAATACATTCTGAATAGCACAAGCGTGGTCATACTGGGTCAGAGCAAAGGTCCGTCAGCTCAGAGTTCTGCCTCCCACAATGATCAAAAGCAGATTCGTGAGAAGATTACAAAAATCTCCAGAACAAGCATAAGATGATATTTCCCACTGATGTTCTCACGGCCTCCCAGAATTTATAGCTCGGGCATTTCCTCAGCCAGAAGTGATCGCTAAAAGTTTAATAATCCTTGGTAGATTTGCCTTCCATGAGCCTGTGCAGGCTCTCTGGAGTCCTAAGAACTTCTACCATCCCCTGCACCATTCAGCAAGAAATCCCACAGCCTAATTACAAGCCATGTGCAAGAACCACCTTTTTTTTGTTGCTCAGAGCTGGCTACCTGCTGTTCACCCGTGCACCTTACAGTGGAAAAGACTCTGAGCAAACACTGCTTGTTTATCCCCTGCCTTTGACTGAGTTTTACAGGGCTCACCACTACTTGTACCTCTTGTTCCACTCGACAACATTTCATCATCCATGTGGCTCCTCTGTGAACCTTTCTGAGTTCTCCGTCCCTCCTCAAGTGGGGAGCAGAGCTGTGTAGGCTCATCATCACAGATTTATTCAGCGGTGTAGTGGTGTTCTTATTTTTCCTCATATAAAAGAAATCCATTTTTTTTTAATCACTACTGAGCTGAAATTTCTTCTGAATTATCTGTTGTAAATCTGAGATTTCATTACTACATGGGACGTGTCATGGTCAAGTCAGAGGTTATAACGTTATAAATTGGGATAGGGGTTTTTTGCCCCCAAGTGCATCTTTTTACCAACATGCTGAAATTTCACCTGCTGTTTCATTTTGCAGCCAGTCTGTTTTGTAAGATCCTTCCCCAGCCAGCCCTTGCCCTTGGTATCCTGGATATTAAAGTACCAAGCTCACATAGTTCCACTGCAACTTCAATGTCTATTCACTTATCTATGAGCACCTGAACAGCACAGGAGAAAGCTCAAACTCCTGTGGGATGCCACTGGGAACCTTCCTTATCTACTGCAAAAGGTGTCCATTTACAGCCTTCTCCTTCCTAAATCTCAGCAAATTATTTACAAATGTGTCAATCTCCTCACATTTCCAGTGGGTGCTCAGACTTCTCAAGAGCCTCTGTTGAGACTATTAAAACTTCCAGGAAATCCAAACTGTATCAACCCTTTGGCTGTGTTTGTTAACACCGTCAGAGAACCCAAATAAGTGTGAAAGGCATGACTGCCCTTTCCAAAAGTGGTGTTGACTCTTCCCAAGTACATCATGTTTGTCCATGCATCCACCTCATTGCAGTTCCTGCTAGATTGAACACTATGGATATCAGGTTTATCAGACTGCAACTAGCCAGATCATCCTTGCAATCGTTTTTAACAACTGGCAATACATCAGCCACTTCCAGTCTTTGGGTATCAAGGCAGTGTTAAGCAAGAAGCTACACATCATAGGTAGTACTTTGGCTTTTTTAAAAAAAAAAATTAAAAAAATCTTTGAGTGCTTTCAGAATTCTTGAACACTGTGTGGTCTTGGCAACTTGTTCATCTTCAGTTTAGTCTGTTTGTCCCATTGGTTTCCAATACTTCGACTTGTGGCAGCTTCTCTGATAGATCTCCCATAAAGAAAAGTTTTGACATGGGAGGCTCCTCCAGTTCTTCCACAGGGAATGTAGAAACAAACAAATTCACTTTTTAAAATGTGTGCTATTGACTTATCTTCACTGAACTCTCCTGTTCACCCACTGGTCTTTCAGGCTCTCTGGCAAGTGTCCTGCTCCTGCTATATTTGAAATAATATTTATTATTTAGTCTTGAAACCTTCGGCAAAATTGTTACTCAAAATCTTTGCTGGTCTGTTTTGGATCCTCTTATGTTTATCCTGTCATAGTTTATAGCCCTATCTTTTTTCTGCCTTCTTGCTTTAACAATCTGTTTAATCCTCCTGTTTACCCATGCCAGCATCCTCTTCCCCTTTCTTAAGCCCTTCTTCACATGTGGAATGCATTTCCTGAATGCCTCCAGTATGTCCCCAAAGGGTCTTCATGCCATTTGCAAGGATTTAACTCCCCTGGCTAATCCTTCTGGGTTTCATTCGGCAAGTATTCTCCTTTTTATGTAGTTTCCTGTTTTGGAGCTGAGCTCTGCTCTGGTGATATTTATTTGGCTTCCCCTGATCCTTCAGGGGTGTTTTATGCCAGTATATCATGGCTGATCTTAGAGAATAGCTTTCTAATTGCAGCATTTTGAACTCAGTCTTGCGTGTTACCCAAAAGCAAGTCCGGGGATTGTTTCTCTTCTGGTGGACTCCACAGCCTCCCTGCCCTGTGTGGGTCACACCTGCAAGCCTAGTCTTGTGTCATGGCATCATGTGGCACCTACAGAGGGCAGGATGTGTCATGGCATCATGTGGCACCTACAGAGGGCAGGACAATTGAAATTTTCTTAACTTTGTCATGTGCTGCCCTTATTTTCATTTTGCCGATTTTATTCTTCTGAGTGCATTCAAACCACTCTGTGATCATTACTGGCAGAAAGCATATGGGAGGAGAGTGGGGGAAAAAAGAAGAAGACAATTACTTTCTGGAAGTACATGAAAAGTATATCTTAGTTGGGTTTCTGTGGTGAGATAAAGAGCAGCATTTTACGAGAGCATAAGCCTAGATCTTGGGTATAAGCAGGTGAGTTCTGTACCTGCTTATTAAGGATTCTTTGATAGAGGAAAATATAACATTGAATGTAGATCCTGCAGCAAAACAAATAGATTAATTCACAAGTCAACCTCTGTAGCAGCCACCAACCTCCCTGATTTAGTAAATTATGAATCAAAACATAAAGGTCGTACAATGCTCTGGTAGTAGGACATCTGTACTCAAACATGGTGTTTGAGATCCCTCAATGAAGTGTGTAAGGACCTTCAGCTCTTTTAGTTAAAAGAAAATTGATCATTTTAGTGAAAGGAAAATATCTACACTTACAGTGCACCTACCATGATCCTGAAGCAGATACCATGGATGAAACTTGATTTCATCTTTCCTACAATCTTTTCTTACTTTGTGAACAACTAAATAAAATAATTTATTTTTCATTTAAAAAAGTGCTAGTGTCATCCCTACCAGGTTATAATCTCTACCATAATTGATGCCTGATTGCTGCATCAATGTGTAGAAAGATCACTTCTCTGTGAATGGCTAACCCCTGGGATACTTTGCTAGAGACCATTGGATTCTGGAGGCTGTCGGCCAGTTTCTGTATGTGGTGAAGTTTAGTCCCTGGAGTCCCAAGAACAGTAAGCTTACCAGGTAAGGTGGCGGAACTGCACATAAAAATATGTCAGTTTTATAAGCTCATTTTCCCTTCAGGGGTTTTGTACTTCAGGACTTTCTCCATATTTCACCCTCTCCTGTGAGGCACAAGAAGAATGTGTTTACATCCCCCTCAACATTACAAAATCAGGCTTTAAAAATAGAGTTTGTGGCAGGTGGAGAATTTTGAGGATGTGGTAAAGTCAGGGAGGAGAAGGCACAGGCATGAGAAGTTACAAACAACTCAGAAGACTTTCTTTCATTAACCTTTCCCATTTAAAAGTTAATTGTTGTAAAATGCCAGCGAGGAAGGTGGTATATCAAGATTAGGTTTGCCAAACACAAGCACAATCAGGTCCTGAGTTGTCATTTCATTTACTCCAGAGACCTAAACTAGTTACTATCCAGTAAGGAAGGAGAGGGGCAACTTTTCCAACTTATTTTAAATAAAATATTATTGTAGCTCCATCCTGCAAGGTAACCAGTATTTTCCTGCTGAGGGTCTAAAGTTTTTTTATTCCCTTTAAGCTTAGCAAAAATCTTCTCCAAGCAATGGGTCTCTACAAGTCATTACCCTTTACAAGAGCACCTGCTCTTGATGTTAGTAGGAAATGTGTGCACAAGGCTTGACTGCCTCCCAAGACAGCCATGGCAGAGGTGATTTAACTCAGAAGTACCTGTTACAGAAAGCCAATGTTCTCTCTGTGAGATGGAAGGGCCTGCCATCATTCAGGGAAGTGAAATGGCCTGATTTGGAGGAGAGGGAAATTATTCCTCAGCACCAGCAACCAAAAAGATCACTTGGTCATGAACAACAGAGTAAAACTGTCTGTACAAAATGTGTTATAGAGACAGCAGAGCACTGAGGACTCCATCATTGCCCATATTTTCTGTTTTTAAAGTGTGGTAGCTAAGCACACATTAGATATGCCTGAAATTGAAATACATTGCACATATATTCCTCCTACATCTGGTTCTGTGGTTTCTCCCTGATCTCTGGGCTCAGCCTTTTTGATTGTTTCAAAGCTCATTAAGCATGCTAATTTACGTGAGCTTTCTCAGCCATATACAATTGGAGTTACTGATACACACTTGGCACAATGAGCACAACCTACAGAACAGGCAGTGCTTTTTCTGAAGGAAAATAAACCCACTTCAAAATGAAACATTCACAAGCACAGTGGTAAAATAAAAGCTCTAACAAGTATTTATGATTCACTGGCTCCTTTCTTCCCTTCCAAAATGAAAATTTAAGACAATAAACTCAGAACTGATAATAAAAATCTTACTCATAAACGAGAAAAATACATCAGGGAAAAAACCCATAGAGACATTGAAAGACAAAGCTGGTCTTTTATGTATTTCTCCAATTATTGAAGAATTTCTCCTCCCCCCCAATTGTAAATAAATTTTTCATTTTTCAACAGATGCCAGGACAGATGGGAAGTGGTGCAGGTAAACTTTTACTCCAGAGTTGCATCTGAGCACCACCAAATGTATAGATACATAAACAGGGGCATTTCTAGGTGGCAAACAAACAGTCCAGCCATGCAGCACCAACACCCACAGAGGAGGTGGCATGTATAATGTGCCATGTTTTGAAATTCCAGCTCACTGTACTGTGAGGATAATCCAGTGTCTGAAAAGCGAAATGCCAAAAGCACTTCAGTACTTCGTGTTACTTTGGTTGCCTAATTATCAGGCATCAGGTTTAATTGGGGTCCTGCAATCTTAGGCACCCCCAAAGAGGGTTTCACCCCACTCACTTTGAACACATTTTAGCTGAAGGTGTCTCTGTAACAGTGTCCAGCACTGGTGTCCAGTGGCAGCAGAGGTACAGAACTGGTCATGCCATGCCAGTAGTTACTTATTACCTCCCCCCTAACCACTAAAGGAAAGGCAGGCAAACCCGTCCTATAGCATGGTTTAACTTGAATATCAAGTCAAAGCTATTAGGGAAACTAGTACTATTTCTGTGTCCATGCAGGATGACACACACCTCAGCTCTTTCACCCTTTAGAAAGAGAATCAAATGACAGATGTACTAGAGTAATCCAAGCCTGTTATTTGTAATCTTCTGATAAAGTCCTCATAGGTTGACCAGAAGGTTTAACAGACACTTGCTAATGGCAGAACTGCAATTTTTGGACCATGTTTTCTGCTCCCTGCAGGAACAGGCCTCCCAAACCTGGTAGGTGTGTTGTTTTTCTGTGAGATCACGACAGATCTGTGATGCTGAGGACATGCTCTGCAAACACAACAGCCTTTCATCAGTAAAACGAAGCAGGAAAAAGAAAAAAAGAAGGATGATATTTCATATTGACTTTATTCTTCGGTTCATATAAAATCATCTTCATGCTCCTTTTTTCCCTTTCTCACCTTCAGCATTTCACAGTCTTTTGCACCTGGAACCATCTGCCTTAAGCACAGTATTTGTTACTTATCAATCCCGTCAGTCCCTCCCCAGTCTGGAGTCAGAGGCTCTGGGTTTAAGACACAAAAACAATTTGGGATATTTCCTACTTGAGCATAAGGCAGGAGATATGACACCACGTGGTGAAATGCATCAACCATTTCTAAGCTAAGGTGGGGAGCTCTGAGAGGAGTGTGCAGACAAGACAAAGGCACAAATAAAACCTTTCAGATAACCATCCCTAAGCAAACACACCAAAGCAGCAAATGTTTTTGCTTCTTGGGACACAGCTGCTCCCAGACACCAAACAAGACCTCCCTGTGATGACACTGGGAACGCCAGAGCAAGGTCAGCCACTGGATTTCGCTCTGGCCCAGGATATCACTCCCAGCTGTCACTGTTCCATCTAGTGTCACAGCTTCTGTTTAATAAACTGCTTCCCCAGTATCCCCTACAACTGCTTGTTTCAGTGTTTATATCCATCCAAACAGATAGACATAGTCAGGCAGTCCTTATCCTGAGCTCCTGCACTGCCAGAGCCAGCCCAGGCACTTCCTACCTCCTGTTCTCTCTCCTCCTTATTTCCACAGATACAAGTCCAGAGGTCATAAAGGTCCCAGTCTGACCCTTCTATATAAGCAGGGACAGGGATAATACTATACAAACTGGTGGGATGAGGAATAATGTCAGGAATAGGAAATGTTTGTGTGGCTGGGTGGCTGTGTTTTGGTTCAATCACATCCGATTTTAACCTAAAAGATCTTTCCTTTCCTTTTGCTTTCATTTCTACCTCTAAACCAAGAGGACCATAGCTCTGTCCTTCCTGGAAGGTACCATGCATCAACACCCCTTCATCAGTGGCACATGCTGGATTCATCCACATTATAACCACTGATGGATATTTCCCCCTCTCCAGTGACAAGCTAAATTGTAACGCATGTGAAAAGACGTGCATGGCTCAGTGCCTAGAACAAAATCTCTTTTAGCATTAGCAAGAACAGACCTTTTCTGGAAGTGTTTTGAACATGATCAGCACTTGTAGGTTGAGGGATGATCCACAATTTAAGGAAAGGGCATCCATCTCAAGAAAGAGCAGAGACTGTGGTTGAGAGTGGTAGAAACTGAGTTTTTGTAAGGAGGGAGAAGCGTTTAGCATTTGGGGGCTTTTTTTCTACGTGTCATTTCCTTGAAAGACTTTTTTTTTTTTAAATAAAACCATTACTTGAACATAAGATTTGCCTCTAAGATTTGGAGCAAGAATATTTTAGACATAACACAATTTAGCTTTGATGTGTATAGTACAAGGTAAAGGTTTGACCTTTAAAACCTGCTGAATTTGAGAGACATTTGGAAGAAACTTTCTTAAAGCACCTAATTTATAAAGCAAGAACGTGAGCTGCCGTGCTGAGGGCATTCAAGGTCTCTTCCCCCAGGAACATGCATTTGCTGGCTAGAACAGGAAACAGGCAGGGCAATGCAACTGACACACATTAAAAATCAGTATCATTAGTTTAAAATATGATGTGCAATTACTAGTAGGCAGCCCAATTTTTTTGCCAGAAGACATGAAAATACAACATTTATTATATGAATAATGTATTTTCCTGTTTTTATATACAGTGTGTCATTTCTTGTCTTCATGCATATGAAGATGAAGTACAATATGCAGTTAGTACATTCTGAAATATGAGATATAAATTCACCTTAGAGATTAAGTTCGTGTCTTTCTGAAGTGAGTTTTACAGGGTGGTAAATCTTTTAATTTTTTTCCTTTTCCTTGGGGGAAAAAAAAAAAGGTAATGCTGAATGCAAAAAACAGACCTTTGGTTTGGGTGGGAAGGAGTAATGAAAGGTTAAATACTCTGTGTTGTAAGCACGGAAATCATAATTGGGCAGGGTTTGTTTAACCAGCTGTGACCTGCTAACTTTCGCACAAGAACGATAAGCACAAATTGTGCCTGAGGAAACCAGATCCTTTTCAGGCTGAGATCAGTATTCACACTCTCCGTTTCCCCTGCTTTACATCACAACCCATAAACGATACGAGCACACGGCAAGAGAAAACGGGGTGACCACAGTTTCCTCCAAAGACAGGAGCGCACACACTGTCCAGATGTGCTTTGTCTTTCCTGATTTCGGCAGCCAAGGGCTGGGAGCTGCCTGTCACAGGAGCTGTGCTTTCCCACCTCATCACACGGCCTTAAGGCTTGCTTCTCTGTAGCCCTGTTCGCAACACAGTGTCACCCTGCTAGGATGAGGCACCTAACTCCTTCAGAGTGAAAAGGACAGCCTGGCTGCATCTGCATAAGCACAGGTACTGCCTATCTCAGAAACAGATGAACAATTTGCACTGTCATTTCCCAAGAAACAGCTTAAACAGAGCTTAATGCCAAATAGAACAGACTTTCTACACTATGTAAGAAAAACCTAAAACCCCCCAAAAATGCTTTGTCATGCTCACAGAGTGACTAGTGCTTTTAAAACATGTATGGCTAAGAGCCATGACCTAGTTTCATACGCCAAATCTGGGAACCAAAAAAAAGGCTGGGGGAAGGGAAGAACTAGGTGGCACCACAGCACAAAAACTGCTGTCCTGCATTGTCCCCTGCCTTCCTGCCTCCAACATTTACTTTTAAGACAGCACTTGGTGCAGGAGTCTTTTACAATTTTCTGTAAGATAACATTTCTGTTGCACCCAGCCGATGCTGCTGCCTTTTTTTAGGGGATACTGGCTTAGATAAGCCAGCATGGGGGGATGCAGACTACTACTCACAGCCTTCCCTTCATCCTGTTGTTACTAGCCACCTTCCCCTCACCCACCACATCCACTCTTTCTTCCATCGAGCTGCACATCCTTCTCAGTGTGAGAGAGGGAGGAAGGAAGGGAGGGATAGGGAAGACAGGGCCTGTTCACCCCTAGAAGAACTGGCAGCCACAAATGCAGGCATCAAGAATAGTTCAGAAAATAGGAAAGTAATTGAATTAACTCCTGCTATAACCCTCCAAATGCAGACAAGATGGAAGCTGAATTTCTGCTTTCATCACAACTAATTGACAGCTGCTAGCCACAAGGTGCTTCCTGGCTGTGGTTAAACAAAACCAGAAAGTGAAACATTAACTGGTAATAACTGATAAAGCGGGGACAAAAAAAACCCAGATGAGCTGAAAGGGCAGGAGCCATTTTTAATTAAAGTTTTTCTTGAGCTACCTGCAGCTCTGTTTCTGGCATGAATGCCAGTTTCTGTGGCAGCCTTCCCTTGTATATGACACACAGAAAAGCAGCATCAAGTGATATGAAAGTAGGTGTGGCTGGGCCACAAGCTGATGGAGAGACACGGGCAAGCATCAAAGCACAGGAGCAGAAAAGGCAACTTCAGAAAATTCAGTGCTATTAAAGGAATAAAAGTGCATACATATGTATACACACTTATTTTCTGGGATAGTTCATTGTCTCAGATGTTTCATTTTAAAATGTATGTGTAACTACTAAAATGCTTATATTAACTTTTTTTGAAGAAGTGTAATAGTGTAACTCTATAAAGTTTTATAGGGTACTGAAATATTTTCTTATTGTTGAAAAGTTACAGGTCCAGGAGGCACAAGCCAGTATGTGATCAGGGTGCACTGTGCTGTGACTTGCAGATCTGTCTGTTGATTACCCCACTGCTCTGGAAGGCCTTCTCTGTCACAAGATAGATGATACTGGAATGTACCATAGCCTGATTCTTTGTGTGACATCCCTGTGACTGCAAGAGTAGCAGGCACTCCTGCTGGCATGAGCTGCAGGTGTTTGGGTTCTACAGCTGAACTCAGTGTACAACTCCTTATGATAATATGCAAAATACCATGGAGCTTAAAATCTTCTCAGGGCATCTGGGACAGGAGTACAAAATACAGCATCTTAGGCATCACCCAATAGAACTAGGTAGATACAGAAAGAAATACAGTCTGTAGCATGAGCCCGTGATTGGGTTATTTCCCAGCAACTATGAACCAGATAAAGAACCAGCCCAAAACTGGTGCAAGCAGCTGGCATGCAGTTAATCAACAGGGGAGGGGTGACAATCACCTTCTCGACTTTTCTGATTTGTTAAGCTTTTAACCGCAACTTCCAGCTTTTGTCATCAACATAAGCTTCTGCCTGAACCTTAATGCATGTTTTTTGTTGTGTTTCCTGCTGAGCATCTCTTTTGCTGGAGAACAAGATGACCAAAAGCAAAACCAGCGTGCTGGGGGCCTAGTTCTAAAATATGGGGAACCCAGAGACATAAAGAGAGTCAGCAGAAGGGCATGCCTTCTAGACACAAGTTTTGAGGAAGGAGCTCCTTGTGACATGGTCAAAAATTTGTGCTTTCTGAAAGGAGCAGATGATACAGGGTCATCTCTTCAGCTGCTTATGCTCTTTCTCTCCTTTCCTGGCTTACAAGAAGTCACATGGCTGCAACTTATCAACAGGCTTCATTTAAATCTCAAATAAATAAAACTTTAAGGGTAGAACAACCCTCACTATCTCATTGAAGCAGGAGATTTAGATTCTGAAAATGAGATTATCTGTTTGTTTTTCCCTTACATGTAGTGCTTATGATTAGAAACAAGCACATTTTCAAAATTTTCCTTTTCTGTATGCCAACTTTTGCAGGAGACTCTGTGCATATTCTTCATGCACCAAAAATTGCCTGAAGACTGGCAGAACACACTGCTCAAGACACTTTCAAACAATTATTCCCTTTACAGACATGCATTCACTTTTACATAGTAACATGCCCTAATTGAGGACTCTGGCCCTCAGGAAGAGTCTTGTAAACTTAACACAAACCCCGTATCAGCTGCAAGGTTTTCTTGAAGTCTTACTCTTCTTTTTTTTTTCTTGTGATAGTCCGGTTATGAAGTACTTGCCTCTGATGATAGGGAAATCATCTAAGAGGCTTCCTAGGCTATTGTAGTACCCAGTGAGCTGATCTCTCAGGGAATGCTGGGACACACACTGATTCCACCTAAAAAAAGTATAATTTAAATATGTAGCATTGTGCAAAGTGTCATCAGCCCAGATAAGCTCTACCTTTGCTTAACCTCTTTCTGTATGGACATCTTGGGCATCTTCTACAGCCAAATGTAGCTCAGTGGGTTAGACCATGGTGTTAATAATGCCAAGGTCATGTGTTTGATCCCCATATTGACCATTCACTTAAGAGTTGGACTTGATGATCCTTGTGAATCCCTTCTGACTAAGAGCATTCAGTGCGATAAAAGTTGTGAAAGTGGCAGTTAAAACCAGGTAAAATTTAGAGAAAACACTTTTCATCACACTGGTGTCCTTACAGTTCTTTAGAAATATTCACAAATTAATACAGGAGTGGCTTTGTGGTAGCTGGTGATACTTATATTACAACAAGGAAGCAGAAACAGGAAGGTGCTGAGTGAGATGATGAGTTAAATGCAGAAGTGGAATTCAACAGTGTGACCCTGAGTCAGATTTCATCATCACTGAGCTGTGCTGAAACTCTGCTCCAACCCCAGGCTGCAAGCTGCCTCGAGAGCCATCAGTCTGGCCTTACCCACACTCCATCAGCTGTACCTGGGTTAAAGGTAGTCTGAATCTGCAGCATGACACAAACCCACAGAACTTGAATAACATGGCTTATTGAAACTACTTCCCTACTCACAGCTCTCTCTGTGCTGTACTTTTCCCCAAGGCTGCTCAGACACACCTTGGCATACCTGGGCATAGGAGATGACAGACCTGGATGCTGGCCACATACCATGTTCTTGCCAGGTCTTTTGACAGAGCGGAACATACAGCTCTAGGTGGCTTCACAACAGGCTACACACTCAGTAGAAAGGAAACACATAAATTAACCTAGGGCAGTTATCAAGTATGGTCTGTTCCTTAGTGAAAATAGACTAGAAAAAGCTCATTTCCTTTTTTTTTTCCTTCTTTATTGGCATTTGTGCTCAATCTCATTACACTGTGTGTGAGAGAAAGGTCCCAGAAATGTAAACTTATCTAGGAATATAAACAATAAAATACTGCACATTTATGTATGAATGAAGAGCTAAAAAAATAAAATCAAGTCCAACTGTGTTTGAACCTCTGTTTCCTCCCAGATTGTTTTACAAATTAGATTGAATTCACAGGATAACACATCCCATTCATTCATTTTCAGATCTACTGCATGGTATTTCCATTACAATTTATCCTTAATATCAATGACATTTATATGGTATTTCTGCTGAAATACCAAAAAAGTCTTGGTGTTGTGTGCTTCTGCTTAACATCCCATCATCAATCCTTTCACCTCATAAAGAAACTAAGTGGCATATTTCCTATTAGTCCAGCAACATGTCTTGTACCACCTCTAATGTTATCCCACCATACCATTGAAAATGTTCTTTTCCTCAGCTTGCAAAATTGCTTACAGGTACATTCTTAATATTCAGAATACAAAGACTGAAAGTTCATATTATCCACAGGAAAAAGATGCCCTCAGAACAAGAGTTATGTTTCAAATATGATGTGTTTGTATGGAAATGTCTATACCAGATCTATAGTAAATATATATTGGACGGATAGTAAAAATATCTATATCAGATGTGTTTACTTAACGCAATATTCAACAATTAGGTCTCTCTTCCTACAGAAGAAGTTTTAGAACTGCCTTCTATAATGAGACAATATTTTCTTCTTAATATCATGTAGGACTTGCCTGTACTGTGAATCTAACAAAGCCAGAACACTCATAACATTTTCTATTAATATAATTTTAAAAGCCCCTCCAGATTATGAGCTGTATTGCAAATACCAAAACTATGAAATTCCAGAACTTTAAGGAGGTTAAACATCAAGGAAGATTTCAACAAGTACATTGGGTCCAGTAGACAGTGAATTCAGTCTTGTAAATAAATTCTGAATTATTTTATTAGAGTCTGGTTTATGTAATTTTATTAACAAATTCTGTAGTATTTCCCAAAAAAGTCTGCAGCTGCAGTTATTTCCCCATATACTCACAGAGCCTACTGAGCTGGCAAGAAGCTTAGGAGGACATTAAAGTATATAATTTATGCTGGCTATTTCGAAAACAGAATAGTCATTAAGGGTTTGTGTAGAAGGAGTTTGATTTTACTACCTGGTAAATTCTGAAAGGCTGTGCCTAACCTGCAATATATTCAGCACAAGATTCAGAATCACAAGCAGTTTAGTGCAAGATCTATATTCTCCTATGTAGACATTGGAAAAACAAGAATTTTCGAAAGACAATCTCTGTACTCATGTATACTTGGATTTATCTTTTTTATATAATTCTCACATCTTCTTCTAACATTAAAAAACCCCAACAAATACTTGCTAGAAATATATATTAAAGGAGTCTTCCTCACAAATTCTGTGGTCTAGCTAGGACCATTGTTGGATGCTTCATGTGTAAAAGCCCAGAACAGTTTTGTACTTTGCTGGGCTTTCCACACCTGCCACTGGCTTACATTTCTCCCCAAAATAAACTATTGAGAAAGTACAATGCTAACTCAAAGCTGCCAATTTACCTACATGCCAAAACCTAACAGTTCCTCTCAAAATCACTGGGGAGCCTCCTGATGAGTGAGAGTGTTCAGCATCCTGTCTCAAGGTCCCCGTTCCTCCAGCTGAATGGAAATTAAAGCTTCTGGAAGAATAATGAGAGGAAAAAAGTATGGGAGCTGAGAATTCACCCCTTGAAAGGTGAAGTGATAAACTACTTCTGAACCACTCAAATAACTTGTTTAAATTAGACCCAACTTCTCCAACAACATTCATTTTACTGATTTCTTATATAAAACAGGTATGCATACACTGGATCCTTTGAATCAACTATTGGGGATGAGATGAACTCTTGGGGGAAGTACCCCAGTCTACATGTTTTTAACTCCAGTGCAAGTGAAATACGTGGTGAAAGAAATAGTGACAAATAAATAAATAAATAAACAAACAAACAAATAAACCTCCTCATACTGGCATTAAAGTAGCAATAGAAACCATGAGTCTGCCTGGGCCAAGCTACACACCTTGAATGCCCTTTTATTTGTACCTTCAAACCATAGGCTGTTCAATTAGCACAGTTTACAGTGCTTGATTTCCAGTTAATCAGCAGTGAGTAATATAAAAAATGGTTCTGTACCTCGTTAGTACCCAGTAACCCTTGTAAAATCCAGGAGCTAGTAAGTGGGCATGCAAGCTCTGTTCTCCAGGAGGAGCAAAGTCATGTTTAATTGCCTTATCCTGGCCCACTTACTGTTTGTCATAACTTTGCAACATTTTCAGCTGCAAATTCATTGATGCCTAAAAACTCCTGAGAGGTATCTGGATTTCCTCCTTTAGTTAACTAAAGGTTATATCCATGAGGTGTGATGTGAAACCAGAGTCACATAGAATGGTTTGGGTTAGAAGGGACCTTAAAGATCATCTAGTCCCACAACCATGGTCTTGGACACTTTTCACTAGAGCAGTCCTGTTTCACACCCAGACAGCAAATTTCTTCTACTTGCTGAACTGCTCTGACTTGCTAGACTTACCTTTCCCTCCTAAAATATCATGAATATCAATTCTATGCTTGGTCTCATAAAGACTAGCAGCTCTTGCTACTAAATCAATGCAGATTTACAATTCTGTATGCTTTCATTTACTCTGGTTTTATGCTATAATAATTCACTGGGATCATTGAAAGTCTCAGAAAAAAGAGAAAAACATTTTTCATTGAGCACAGGCATAATGAAACTGTAGCAGCAGCAGACTTAGAGGCAGTACCCTATTTATAAATCAGACAACATTCACCACGTTCATTCAGCCACAAATAAAAGATGAATATTCACAGACAGTCACATTATCAAATATGTACAAATAATTGTATATCTAAATCACTTGTCTGGAAAATCCGTTTGCCTCACCACAAACATAAAAATCTACATGCACCCTTTCAGACCTCCTTTATAAGTTCAAGTGGCTCCTGGTATGAAGGAATCTCAGAAATTTCTGTGCATTTATATTTATATATAAAAGTTCTAATTTTCAAGTAGGAACAAGTGGTACTTTCCCAAGTTATTGAAGTCATATATCAAAAGTGGCACAGGCACTTTTAGATCCAGGGGTACTAAAAAAGCACATTAGTTCCACTGCAGATCAAGAAGAACTATTGTCTCTTGTGTATAGTGGGAAAGCCATGTTTTGAGGGTTGAGTTCTTTCTCATAACTAAGTATTAACTTGGCTTAGGTTAGTGGCAGCTTATATACAGGTCTACCAAAGAACGCCTTGGCTCTGTTGTAGTAGAAAATGGATTTATTGCCCAGAGAACAAGTCTTCTGAGGACAGAGAACATACTGGATATATTAAAAAAACAGTTGTCAGCAACAGCCTTAGAAACAAATGGGCAGACACAAGCAATGTCTTCATTCCTGAGAAATATTTCAGCCTATAAACAAAGTATAGAAAAGCTGGGCACTGACGTTTCATATACTTTGTAATTCATCATTCTGAAAGTCCTAGAGTGCTATCAAACAGACTGGTCTGCATGAGGACTTGTTGCACAGTGAGTCTGGCTTGGTTAAGCCTGTGCCCTTCACAGCACAGCCCATGGGTGTTGGCTATCAACCTGCCAGATCGTGGCAGGTGCTGCAGAGCACACAAGCTCCCTTGGAATCACGCAACCTTCACGTAGGCTGAAGGAAAACACCACGAATTTTGCTGTGTTTAGTGTGGACAACCATACCACCCACAGCACTGGGGGGTCCCTCAGTGCAGACACAGCCTGTGACATCCTGCAACCTGTGTATGAGTTTGATAAATTAGCTATATCCACTGACTGTAAATCAGCAAAAACTGAATCAGAATGGATACAACAGCCACCAAGTGATTTAGAGAAAAGAGGAGACATCCGAAAACAAAAAATACAGTTGCTGCCATTCTGTGGAAAGGAAACCATTCAGCATTCAGACAGTAAGAGAGCTCCAAATGTTTGAAAGATCAATCCTTTTCAACTGGTTGCTCAGTTTCACTGAAGACTTCAGTGCTGCAGGATCTGAAGAGAAATGAAGACAGGAAATCTCAAACTTGACTGTGAGAGGGAATGGAAACCAGTCTCTGGGATGAAGCAGACTATGGCTGCTAGCCCAGGGAGGCTTCAATGCCTGTGTGCCCACCAAGTGGCTGCAGAGTGCAGCAGCTCCCTGGGACACGGTCCACCTGCTGCCAAAAGTTGCATTTCAGTGGTGTGAAGGGTTCCTGCCCAGCAGCAAGCAGGCAGCTTGCACTGACCAATGACACCAAGCTTTATTTCTGGTGGACCACCATGGTATCTGTTTGTTTGGGCCAATGGATCTCAGCTGTGCAGTGCAGAATCACTGTCCTGTTTGTGTTGGGACAGGGTACAAACCATGTAGTGGTAGAACAAGTTTGCTCCAGTGCAGTTGACAGTCTTTGGGGTGACTGTTGACCCTAGGACCTCCTTTACATTCATCTGAAATGTATGGAAAGAAAGGGTATAGGACAATACTCTACGAACAGCAATTCACGCTCACAAGCTTGTAAGTCACAGCTGCAGCTGCGTATGATGTCTTTCTCTCCCCTTCCCACACTACATCTCTGAGTGACCCAAAAAGAGACAATAGAGAGTCACGATAACATCTAGTTTTCATTTTCAAAGTCAGAAAGAGATTGGTGTTGTGTCACACAGGAAATGTTTTAGCCTCATTCCCTTAGCTGGTTCATCTCTAACAACTTTTGAACCCTCTGACTAATTTTAAATACATTTGACATAAGAGCAGAAGGTCTTGAGGATAAAAAATTCCTTCCAGCTTTGCAAAATCAGCATTCAGCTGGTGAATTCTCTGCTCAGGGAAAAGGCAAGGAGGGTTTGAGCACTAGCTGTTTTGTTTGGCTTGCTCGGCTCCCAGGAGGCAGCGGCCAGCTGGGCTCCCAGCATCACAGCTGGCCGTCAGCACGTGCACAGCTACAGACATGCTACAAAACACTGTGTTTCTTGCTTGGCTAGACAGCAAATCACAGGCACTTCCCATTTGCAGGAATGAGCTGAGGATACTGCCGGATGGATTGAGCGCAGGGTGCAACAGGCTCACAAGAGGAGGCTGAGGGGAGATGCAGGAGGTGTACTAAGGAACTTGGAAACTGAGATGTCAGTATGAGCACAGAGAAGTCACAACAAGCTCTAAAGAATCTCTATTTGCTTATGAATTCAATATTGCATATGAGTCCACTTAGCTCACCACTGTAATGCAGCTGTCTCTGGAGGAGACACAATAGCCACGTAAGAAAGTGCAGCACAGAGCCCTACAAAAATTTAGCATGAACGAAGCAAGGGCAGCTCCTGAACACCATATATTTTACATATATTAAACACATATATACGAACATTAAACATAGAATGGGATGAAAAGAAAAAATCCAAATATAAGATGAGATGAGGGACAGTAATGTTGGTAGCTCTTGAACCAACATTATGGCATCAGACTGGCACTAATGTTTTCCATTGCAAATAGCGTTGACCATACTTCTCTTTTCAGAAGACAGGACAAGTGAGGGTAGCGGGAACTCATGGTTTTCCACCCCAAAAGAATGCATATTTCAAGGTCAAGTTGTGATTGCTACCCTTACTGCATACCACAGGCTTTAAGGTTTCACCCATGCCTTTTGAATTCAATTCTTCTCCAACCTCTTTCAGTCCTCTCTTGGGTATTTTTAGCTGTGCTTCGTCACTTACCCAACTAATAGACTGCTAACATAAATCACTGATGTGACACCATTTACTTTTATGTCATATGCTAATATACAACCACTGCAGTTCCTGCAGCCATCAGTGCTACTGCTCCAAGTGCTGTGCAGGACTGTCATCCAACTGATTCTAAGCAGAACTAATGGATACCCTCTTAGGGCTAGGTCTGGCAAACCGTGTTATTACTAGTGCAGTGTGAGGAACAAGATCCTGCTAACCTTTATGTCCAGGGTGTGGGGAGGCTGGATCAAGTAACAAAAAAGGCTTGTTGATTGTCTGCCAAAATTGTGTTTTTCTGAGTGACCTGACAGGCCGCAGTAATTTGCATCTTCCTTATTCCAGATGGACACGAGAGCTAAGGAAAGGGAAAACAATGAGTTAGGCATTTCCTCTGCTGTTCACTTTACCAACATCACCCTCCATTCTGTAGTCCTTCGGCAGCTTCATTCAAAGAAAGGAGGAGTATGGGAGAGCAAGTAATGGAGAGCATTCTATTATATTTGTATACAAGGTTAGCATTGAAAAATGACCAAATGTAAAGATCAAGGAAACATTTAATTCACTTGTATTTAGTGAGTTGTATTCTCAGGTCTTCTCAGTAGAGCAGGACAGTGTCAGACAGTGTAGCCAAGTGCAAACAGGCTGGGAAAAGAATAGATACCAAATAAAACATATTTGTTTTTCCTTGGTGAATTTTTAATTACATGCCACTGTGCTGCAGAACAATTAGTGGCAAGGAGACTTTGTGGAGAGCTTTAAAGAAGAAATGTCTGTGGCAAGGCAGTCTGTGATACTGTTTTTATACGCTTGTACAAAGAGGAAAGGACTAAGTATGCAAAAAAGCACTGAAGACTAAGGTAGTTTTCTTTCATTACAGAACTCTCAACACTAAGTATTGTTGTTATATGTGCATAACATCACACACAGGCATCCTGCTTTATTTAACACTGTTTCTCAGACTAAACTTTGCTGAAATAAAGACTTTCATTCTAGTAAGGATTCCCAGATTAGGCCACACTAACAAACAAATTTCAGTGCAATTTTATAATTTCGTTATAACCAGTAGATTAAATCATATCATCACTCAGAGAAAGAAAAACAATAGGGAAGTTTACAGTGTCTACTAAGCCCATGACTGAGACCCTGACATACTCTAGCAAATAAATGATAACATGATATATACTTTTTTCCTTATTCTGCAAATTAAATAATTCACCTGTATTACACCATCTCTTGTATGGACACTAAACTCTTCAGTATGACTGTCCATTTCTTGAATGCTTAATGGTAAGCTAGATAGACTACATCTGCAATAAAACCAAAATTATTTATCAACATAAAGTATGACACAGAAAGATGATAAAAGGAAAATAACAATTAATTCAGAAATACTTTCCCCCTTTAAATTTACAACAATAATGGAAGTGCAGTGCCACTCTATGGGAATAAGTTTATTTTGTGCTCAGAATTAGGAATTTATCACAACAGTTTCTCAGGTCCTGTTTCACTATCTGTGGGGTTTTGAACAATCACTTTCGGGTCAGCCCCATTAGGAAAAGCTCACTTTGAAGGAAAATACACTTTAGTTGCAAAATTGCCAGCATTCTACACCAATTCAGTGTTTTCTTCACTTTCTCTACTCATCAGCTTCAAATGAGCATTATTGAGTCCTGGACTCTATACAAATAGGAAATAATCCATGCAGCATTTTACTTTTTCTGCATGAATCATCTTATGTATTTTACACACTGAAGTTTTTGTGGCTTATGTGTGAGCTAAGCAGACTAAAGGCTTGATCCCATCTGATCTAAAGAGATTATGCCCTGTGAAACAGAAAAAAAGTTCAGTCTACCTGTCAACACAGCTGTCATCTTCCATGAGACGTGCAATGAGTATTGCTGGGAGATGGTCTGCTTCCTTCAGTGAGATGCAGACTTCAAGAGTACAGGCCTCAGGGACAGCTACAATTCTCCAAAACTTGCTTTCACTGCAAAAGCCTTATATAGCCTAGAAACAAATCCATGTGTATGCATTTGAAAAATTTTCTTCCCTCCTGCTCTAAGCAGTACACATCTAGAAGCTTACATCCATCAGGTTTGTTTCAATTAGCCACCTGCATTCAACTTAAAACATTTCTTGGCATCTGAAATGATATGGATATGAAGGAAATGAGTGTTGTACCCAGATAGTTGATGGTTCCTTAATATTGCCCATTGAATTGACACTGACAGCACTTACAAAGGACAGCCAGCTGGGAGCCTGAAATGTCATAAGGGAAAGTAAAGGGAAATAGGCTAACTGTTCCTATTTAGAAAGAACTGCCTTTGGCAGAGAGATAAATAACATTATTTTAGACTAGAAATTGGCAAAGGACTGACTGCTGGGGGGAAGCTTCAGTAGACAACCAGAGCTCATACACATTATTACTATTTAAACGGTAACTTCATAACTTAAGACACATTTACTCTAGATGTCCCCCGTAAGACACAACCGCAATACAATCTCCCCTATTTAATGAATTATTAGAGCAGTCCACCAGCAGACAGTAAATACATGGTCTAGATGCAGCCACTAGCTCAGGAAACCTCTAAAGCACCAAGTGTCAGAAGTTGGGCACTGTTCTGCTTTTAGTATTCCCTCCCTACAGATCCATCCCTGCATTCCTTCAAATGCAAGGCCACAGAAATATTGATCTGGCCTGTGATGGCTCTTCTCATGTAGTCTAAGCAGATGTTAAAAAGAAAGGCTTTGATTTTTGATACAGAGTACAAAGGAGTAAGATACTCCCTTGCTTCCTCCTATCATCAAATCAGGTGTTTTATCAACCAAGAAATCAGGTCACAGAGAATCTATGCTGTGAGAACGTGATAAAGACGCAAACAGGATCTACAAGACACAACTTTTAATCTTTTAAAATCGGGTGTCATTCCCTGCCTGCAAAGTAAGGGGGAAAAAAGGGGAGGAGGCAAAATAATATATGAAAACCACCATGTGCATCAATCAATAATAATATGAAGCACAGCCAAAATCAACTCCAAGATCTTAAAATGAAGAGCTCTGTGTAATTATTATAAATGTTGCTTTAAGCTGACCACTATAGACTTATAAAGAGCCTGTACAGGACAGCCATCCTCACACAAATTGGCTTATTGTTATGTAAAGGGGAAAACCAGAGAAAAATAAAATATATTAAAAAGCAAAGCCAGAAAGAAGCAAACTTCAGATTAAGGCTGCACTGTCTAGCACTAGTTTTCTATAAAGGATACACCTCTTCTCATCGAACAGTAGAAGACAAATGCTGAGAACTTGGGAACACTGAGGAACAAAAAGAAGCAACAAGGTTGTAAGGAACAGTACATACAGCATAAATGTGTACTTTTAAAGGTAAATTACCTTCCACTCCAAGAATGGGGAGACAGTCAAGTGATGAGAAGAATTCTGGCAGGATCCTCCTGCAAAAGTCTGACAGACGCCATGGTATGAGGTAGAGGATTCCACAAATGCAGGTGCACTCACTACATTTAACACTGCATAACAGGAATGGAGATCACTAACCTTTCTGATGTTTCGGTCTGAACCTGAGTCTCTATCAGTTCATGCTATAATGAACTGTGAACTTCATCACATCAAAAGAAGATGCAAAAATATCACCTGCATGTATCACAATAAATAAACTATGTATGTTTATACTGGTATTTAGATTGACTGATTTCACCTTCTATTAAATGAAAACATTATGCTTGATGGCTTTACATATTCATCATGAAGTCTTACTTTCTGTCACAACTTTTCACTGAATTCTTATTCTGGAAAATGTCAGTTTACTGCCATTTTTCAGTGATTTCTAAGTATGTAATCTCAAATGAGTATGTCCTCTTAGTCCCATTCCCAAAAGAAATGCAGTCGTGATAATCTGGACTGCCCACCTGTCTCCTCTAGATAACTAGATGAATTTGTGAATATTGATGAAATCTGACAAAGACAGGACTTTCAAGATATTAAGTTCCTACAGGCTTCATGAAAAAAAGGTAATTGGATATTGACTTTTTCAGGTAAGTCGAAAGTTGTAGTGTAACCTTATCCCTTATTAATTACCAGAAAATATTTGTGAGTATATGTATGCATGTGTATAAGTGAAGGAATGCAGAGATAACTCAACCAGCAGAAGAAGTTTAGTTAGAATTTCTATTTTATTAGAAAGTTGAGTATCCAAACAAGAAACACAAATTGCCAAGAAAGGAGACCACCTTGCTTCATGGAATGGCTTGTGTTGAAATAGGTTAAACTGGTTGCTCGTTTGGTCAAGAAAGTTCCAGATATCAAATTATAGATCAAGAAGTTCTTATTTCAAAGGAAAAGAGTTGTGACAGAAAATTAGGTTTTCCACTAAACTAAGTTGAACCATCATGACTCATATCTTAAAGATGTCTAGGTTTTCAGCAGCTGAAGATAAAAGCTGCTGACTTTTTGATACAGAGCCTGAATTTTCAAGAAGAAAGCTAGAGAAAGGGTTAAGATGAAGTAAAACCATGTCTGAAATGTCATCCATCCTACACTCTGAACTTCGCTATTGCAAGCAATCATGCACCACAAATCCTTGCCATAAATGAATCAAACCCCACTTTAAAACTGTTAGTTTTCTACCCTTTGCTCTTTCCCGTCCAGAACTTTGGTGTCTTGATTCTTAGAAACCTTCTACTAATTTCAAGCTTAAATTTATTCACAGTGATTAAATCCATTTGTTCTTCTGCCAAAACTGGCCTTTATCTTAAATAGCTTCCCTCCATTCCCAGTGCTTATCTTCCTCATGTATTTATAGAGAACAATCTTATCTTCTTTCAGCCTTCATTTTTGCTAGGATAAACAAGCCAAGCTATTTCATTTGATTTTGTAAAATGCCTTCTCCATTTACTCTCACTATGCTAGTATTTCATCTTTGCCCCCATTCCAGTCTGAATTAATCTTACCTGAACACCAATCTCCACATTAAACTTAATAATACAGGTAAGACCTTACCAGAACTACATACAGAGCATCAATTTTCCCTCTATCTACTGGTTACAAAACTCATTGCCTGAGTCACAGTAAGAAATAATGGCTTTCCCCTCATCACAGTTGCAATATGCAGTTTACGATCATCCCATGGCCAGCGATACACCCAGTTCTTTCTCCTCCTCTTTTGCTTCCAAGTAATAAGCTCAAAGCCCACAGAAGAATTTCATATTATTTTGCATAACCTTAAGCTTTGTGTTACTGATGCTAATCTCCTTTCTATGACTCCAGTCCTTAGAACTGCGAGTTCTTCCTGTAAGATATTCCATTTATTTTCCATATCAGTTTTATCTGCCAAGACTACAATGTCCTGGATTTAATAAGACCATCTTATTTTCTACTGAGATCATTAATAAAATTGTAGAGTAATATGGAGCTGAACAATAGGAATGTCACCAGTAACCTGCCTCCAAGACAGTAGTTCAACATTACCCTTTGTAGCCTGGCCATTACCTCGGTCCTTATCTTCTTTGCCTTCCTGTACAAATTGTCATCTCCTCCAGCTGATAACTCCATAAATGCGTGACACTGACTTCCCTTGCCTCGATTAGTTCATTTTCATTGTAAAGATCAGCAAAGTCAGAGTAATTTTGATACTTTCCTACCTCCGGAGGCGAAAAGAACTTATATTTCTTGTGTGCCTTTTCTTAAATTGTACTACTTTCTGCAAGAAAGCACTTAAATTAATCAACTGTGAAAACTCTGCAGAAGGAGGCATCTCTGTGTTCATTCAGTCAGTTAATTCCTCCTGCTCCTTTTGACAAAATTTTGATACTTTTACTGGGAGTCTTTCCTGTTAAGCTTTGAGGAGCAGCATGTCCTTAACTTTTGGAAGTACTGAACATCTGCAAACCCCATCTCCCACTCTGTAGAGACTCTATCTCCACATACAGGCAAACACATCTCTTACAACACAAATGCAGGCACTCCCTCTCTCTCTGTATTTTTTTCCCCGGCTTTAGTAGGTGACTTTTTTAAAAAGTCACTATTTTCCCTTACAAACCACACATCTCTTAAGTCCCCACAGCTAAAACAGCACTAACTTAGTTAACTGTGCACTCCCTACTGCCATTTCTATTAGTCAATGGGAGAGCATGACAAGCTCCAAGAGAGTCGAGAAGGAATCCAGCATAAAGAACTGTTTTTCTCTGCCTGTCTTTTTCTCTTTGTCCACTCCCTTCTCTAGTAGTGACAAAGCAATCTCTTGCACCAACCCAGGGTCTCCTATGAGTACCCCCCGCAATTAACTGCAAAGAGGGGGGGAGGGGTGTGGAAAAAAAGGACACAGGGAAATAATTTACATACAGATAACAAAGGTCTTTAAATACTTCAAGGAACCATTTAAAAATCAGTTGTAAATCATGACTGGATTTGTTTCTGAGTTGCAACCCATGCAAAGCCAGAATTGTGCCCACTCTGACCTATCCTGACCCCTTAAAATACCCTGTTTGTTTTTGCTTTGAAAGACATGGAATCTATAAACTCTCACTTTACTCGAAGGATATAGTAAAGTTTATGTTATTTCTTTTTTTATATCTAACACAAAATATTTACCCTTTTTATTATAATCAAAATTCAGAAGGCTTTCGTGCACATTCCCCTCTGAAGCATGAGCTCCATAACTTGGTTCACTTATTACTAGCTGAGGTCATTCGTCCTCTAAAGACTGTGCAGATCCCAGCACTGTATGTACAATGCTCCCAAAATGGGGGCAGCAAACATCTATGCTCCACTAACCCAACAGAGCTGGACTCCTTTTCTACTGGGGTGATGGAAGTCTCCAAAAGAGCAGTGACCCCTAGAAAGAAAAATGATCAAAAGCTGCAGATTGGTAATACGGAGAGCTGGAAAGAAGACAACAGCCCATGAGCCCTTGTGCTGTGACAGTGGTACCAGGAACAGCTACCTGGCTCAGTGTGCTCCTTTTCTCGATGTGTCCCAGCCTGTACAAAAGTGTCACCCTGCTCATGTCAGATGGGACAGTAACCAGTGAATCACAGATCATGAGACAATCTCAACACAGCCACACAATTATTAGTAAGAGAGGACTAAATTTCAACACCAGCCATTCCCCATACCTTCACAGCTATTCTGAAAAAAAAAAGCAAAAAAGTTTGAAAAGACAACATCCCAGTGTTCAGTGTCAGAAGTTGTGCAACTTTATTTTGTCCCTCTTACCCAGTACTTTACAATATGCTTCTGTGATTCTGTTACTCTGGATGGGTGGGACATGAAAACTCATCTTTATGTACTTCACAGAGCTACTACAGGGAGAACAGCATCTTCCCTATTTCCAGTGAGGACAGGAGAAGAGCTGAGACTGTTTCACTGCACATCTGTGCTAGACTTTCAGGGGAACTTGCTAACATGAAGCTGGTGAAGCACTATGGCAGACTGCTTGGTAAAGTCTATCACATGATTGTTTAAGATCAGGAGAGGTACTTAACTCATGGGAAGAACATAAGTACAGCTGCCCCTGGCTTGGGATGAGAGACAAAGATCTCACAGCTTCTCAAGGATCACTAGTCTTGTAATTGCAGAGTTCACTTTTCTTCTTATATAACCTCTCTGATATCTGCACATAGAAAACCCACCCATTCCCAGCTGGCAGCATCTGTACCTCACCCATGGGCAATTTGTTTATGATAAAGTTTATCTATTCAGATCTTTAGGAAATCAGTTGGGGAACTGGATCTTTGAAAACCATTCTTAGTGAATGGTTGAAAAAACCTGAAAGAATGAGGTCCAGGGTCACAAAAAGAGCAGTCTGGGAAAGACATAAATGTTGATTTTAGCACACCAACTCATAAAGAAAATAATATGCAGTCATATGAAGACTGCATCATCATATTCAAGTGGAAGTAAACCAAATTAAATCTGCTCTGGCACAATTAAGTTTCATAAAATTTAAATTCTGGACTTTTACAAACTTACTGTCTTGTAAACATTGTCTGCCTGCATCTGTTTGTCTCATCTGCAGCTTCTGTTTGAGGAAAAGGAATAGGCAAGTGGTGAAAACAACAAAATCCCTCCCTTCCCCCCTTGGCAACCGCAGTGTGGTAACTTCATGATCCATTTACAGATCTCTGCCATTGACTTGTTGGATTTAAAATTTAAAAAGAAAATAATTTTTTGTGATCTGCTGTGGATGAGAGAGTGATGGGACACTGCACTGGGAGTGAAGAAGTGCTGGATAAATAACTCATGTTTTTTTGTTCTAGAGCAGGGAGGGGAGCATTCTGGGAGGATGTGCCCTTCTGCCTTTAGTTTATCTCAATACTTCCTTACCCATCACTATCTTCACAATCTCTTAATCTAACCAGTTCTTTCTCCACACCTCAAACTTTTCATTTCTATCCCCACTTCCTCAACTAGCAAGTCCTGTTATGACTGGTTTGGGGCAGCTTGACCCAATCTCTACCCAGCCGTTCTGCATCTTCCACCACCTGCTGAGGTGAGTCCTTGCCCGTGCCCTAATTTGCTGTGCACCCTTTTCCCCTGTATCTTTCCTTTCCAAAAGGAAGTTCTAGACCCCGTCTCCCAGCTTTGTAGCCACCTCAAACTTCATTCCTATTCACTGGCTGCCACCACACTTAATACCAGTAGTTTTGCTGCACTCCTGCCCAGCTCCTGCTCTAATAACAGAGCTGCCACTTCCCTGCAATCTGCTCAGCCAGCTTCCTCTGCTGCCTCCTGTGAAGGCAACGTGAGTAACAGTGCAGACAAACATCTCCCAGTATCCATGTTCAATGGTCATGCCCAAATCAAACACGGGTCACTTGGACCAGTGCTATTACTGGAGTGAAAAGTCCTGGTTTGCTTCAGGTTATAGTTACACCAGGGCACACAGACTTCAGATGTCTTTCTGCAGACCATGTTGCAATAACAGATTTTAGTTTAGTTTATGTTGGCCAAACTTGGCAGGAATGAAAGCATATCACTACCTAATGAGCCTTCACAAACTTGAAATGCGTGCTCCAAAGCATACCTGTGTTACAATCTTGTAGAGAAATCAGATAAAATAATTTAGTTTTCATTTCTTGCTCTCAGCAACAACTAAGATGACTAATTAAAATAACCCCAACCTTCTAGAGACATCCTACATCAGTAATTTCCTTCACAATAATTAACATTTATCAAAGTTATAACCAACCAAATTTGGAGTCCTATACCAGGAAATGGTGGACATTATAGTAATAACTGGCTTCAACTGTAACAATATTTACTTTAATGTCCAGTCTTTTTTTTTTTCTTTGCAGACTGCATACACACACAAATGTAAATTCTAGAGACTTATCTTCATCTCAAATTGGTTTTAGTTGTGCATATTTTCCCTCTCATTAAGCTGGTTGTTCCTACTTTCTACCATAATGAGGTCAAAAGTTCTACTTTTCTGTGTTAATTCACAGGGGAAAAAAAATCTTGTTTTAAAGGTGGATAGAATGGATCTTCACCAATCTTAAGCAAAAATTAAATAAATTAAGAAGCATATAACTAGAACTTTAACCATCCAGTGTAACTGAACTAGCAAAACCACACTCTTGAGCATTCTGCTTGAAAGAGTTATTACTAACTTAAGCAAAAGTGGAACTTACATCCTTTTGAATCTGAGAACTGTAGAAAGTTTCTGGTGTTTTTTCCATAGTCAGCCACTTGTTAACTATTAGCTGAAGAACTTATTTTTCTAACTTACTTGCTTTACTGTGTCTTTATGTTCTGCAGGTGCTGTGGAATTCCTGGTAGCTGAGGAGCTCAGAAACTTGGGAGCTTTGAGTATTGAGCACACCAAACCAAGAGAAGGATGAAACTCCAGCTAATAACTTTTCCTCAGAGTAGGACTTCAAACCAACAAAAATAAAAAAAGAACAAATAGCTCTTGAAAAAAAGTTTTTCTAAATCGTGTATATATAAGAAACCTTGCAATAGCTTCATTTGAAAGAATAAATTGCAATGGCTTTAGTGCATATCAGGTATCAGACATCAAATCTGAAAACAGGACAGAGGCAGGAAGCAAGAAGAGACATGAGGCAAGGAGCTTTTGGCCTCTGGGTGTGTAGCAGCTGCTGTGTGACCCCTTTGTATAACACAGAGTGTTGCAGGTCAGTACTGCAGGTAATGTGTGGATTCCACATGTGAAATCACAATACACACACATCCATCTGGGCAGCTGTACTCAAAAGAGTAACAGCCTGTGACCAAAGGGCAGGGAAAGTTGTACCACCAGGTCAGGATACTGCAGTGATTCTGAGGCAAGGCACGCCTAACTTCATTAATTACTTTCATTATTAATATTTATTATTCCATACTCATAGTAATACTAATGTCCCAGTGCACTGCAAGGTGCAATTATCAAATGTATTGTCATGAAAGGGTAGTATAAAAGTGGTGAGAGAAGAATCACTTTTTTTTCTTTTTTTTTTCTGGATATCTAAATAGCATGAGACTTATCTACTTCTTGATTCACTTTAGGACTGTCATATTTTCAAATAGTCTTACTTTCAGGTGTTGGATCCTAAATTTTTACAGTCAATGTGATAGCTGGATGCCAGGTGCCCACCAAGCAGCTCTATCGTTCCCCTCCTCAGCAGGACAGGAAAGAGAGAATATAACAAAAGCCTCATGGGTTGAGAGACGGACAAGGAGAGATCCCTCACCAGTCACCATCATAGGTAAAACAGACTTGGCTTGGGGAAAATTAATCTATTGCCAATCAAAATCAGAGTATGATAATGAGAAATAAAACTCATGCTTAAAACAGCTTCTTCTTACCCCTCCACTCTTTCTCGGCTTAACTTCAGTCCTCATTTTCTATACCCCGCCTTACCAGTGGGACACGGGGATGGAGAATGGGAGTTGCAATTAGTTCATCATATTGTCTCTTCCTCTTCAGTGGGAGGAGTTGTCATGCTCTTACCCTGCGCCAGCATGGGGTCCCTCTCACAGAAGACAGCCCTCCACAAACTTCTCCAACCTGAGTCCTTCCCACAGGCTGTGGTTCTTTTCAAACTGCTCCAGCATTGGATCCCTTCCATGGGTGCAGTCCTGCAGGAACAAGCTGCTCCAGACTCAGTTCCCTGCAGTGGTCCAGCACAGGCTTCCCATGGGGTCATAGCCTCCTTTGGACATCTACCTGCTCCAATGTGGGGCTCTCCAGGGTCTGCAGGTGGATCTCTGCTCCATCATGGATCTCCATGGGCTGCAGGAGCACAGCCTGTCTCACCGTGGTCTGCATCACGGGCTGCAGGAGAATCCCTACTGTGGTGCCTGAAGCACCTCCTCTCCCCCCATCTTCACTGACCTTGGTGTCTGCAGGGCTATTTCTTCCCAGTCCTTTCTCTGGCTGCAGTTACTGTTGCACAGGGGTTTTTCCCCCCTTCTTAAATCTTTTATCCCAGAGGTGCTACCACCATCACTGCTGAGCTTGGCACTGACCAGCAGTGGGTCCACCCTGGAGCCAGCTCAAGCAGACAAATCTTGTGGACATATTCCCTCTGGTCATCTACCTAAAACTTATCAATAAACACAAGTGACTTTAGCCAAAAAAAATCATCTATAGGTAGAATTCAAGTCAAAAATAAAATATTCTTTATTTAAAAATAAGCTGGAAAAATTTCTATTTATATATATAAAACATATATATATATAGGTTTTCAAATAAATTATCTCGGTACCCACTCTAGATGAATCATTCATGCTAAAATTATTTTGAGTCTTTCATAGTCTTTCAGAACAAAATTTGAGCTCCAGTGATGGTGACAATGTTCCATTTTTACTGCTAGCAATATGGTAGAACTAGCACAACAGGAGCATCTTGCACCCAAACCCAAACTCTTGTTTGTGGACTAAAAACAAAGTTACAAAAGTTAGATAGTCAAACTTCCCAAACTGCAGCCTCTGAAATCAAAGCTCAGGGAAAGGAAACATCCTGTGGCAGGATGCAGAGGAAAGCTGAGGCAGATTTTTAGACCAGAGGAAAAATGCAAGGATTTGAGATTCTGAACTTTAATTATTAGTGCAGGAATTCACAGCTATCTCAAATACACTGCTTTACAATGTGAACTGCAAAGTACAAGCTTTGTTTAAATTCTCTTTAAAGTCTTTTCTGTCTTTAAACATGACTAGTTCCTTATCCATTGCCTTACAGAAAAAAAATTAGGTGTTTTTAAAGCAGTTAACTTTAGGGTTTTTTCTACTGAAATATGAAGATTTTTGTTCTACAAATTTTTCTTTTAAAAAAGTACCAGGCAGTGTACTTACTGCTTTAAAAACACATGCTTCTTTCCACGGCTAGTCAGTTCTCATATATTTGAAAATGTCCATTTCCCTCAGTCTCATCCAAGACTTTCCGCTACCACATTTAGCAATGACTGTCACTGTTACTTTACATTTTTTGGAGAAACTCCAAATTAATTAAAGATGTAATTAAAGGTGTACAAAGACTCAAGTCTTCCTTAGGCTTCTCTACCAAGGATAGCTTTAAAGGTTTTTTTTAAACAAAAGTTTTAATTACAAATACCCGCAGTTTAGGTCAGAAAAAGAAATGTTCCGAGCACAATGGCACGTGGGAACTCTTGAGATGACATTGTGGTACTTTTTGGTCAAATGGGAATTAGAAAATATGAACATCTAGTGCTCTTCCTTCTGGACATATCGATAATGTCAATACGCAACGATCTAGATCTGACTCTTTCTCATTGACACTTAAGTAGAAAAGCATTTGTGTTACTTTCCATACTGAAACCAGAAGATTGTGGAAGAGGGAGATGCAGAAAAGCTTCGGAAGTGACTCAGTAGCTGAGACTGCAGACTTCAATAGTATCGAGTTCTCTGAATTAGAACCTGCCCGACCCAAACTGTTCTGAGGAAGCTAAGGCAGTGCTTGAGCAATAGGCCATTAGCAAGTTTTGTATTGGTTAAGCTAAGCTGTCTCAGCTGCTGGACAAAGTGCTATTGTTTCCTCATTCTTCTGCATGAACTCTGTCCCAGATGGAAGCAAAGCTAGCGAGACCCATTTCTCTTCTGTTTCAGCTAAAAGCAAAAGACCTCCAGCAACAGCACATGTGTACATTTCATCCTGCCTAGAGAGCTGGGCTGTGAGAGCAGTTCCAGAATATACTCTTTTATGGGTTTGGTAGAGAATTACTGTATCATTGCTGTAGAGGTTTCATTCTTCTCTAGCAGGAGTTTTTTTCTTTTAGAAATAAAGCAAGTTTCCTTATACACAAGATCTATGATAAAAATGAAAGGTAGATTAACAGAGGTGGCATGACCAAAAATCAAAAGAAAGCAAAATCTATTGGGATGAGGGCATAAGCTTAGAGAACTAGGCAGTTTCTTATATAGTTCTGTCACACATATCCCCCCTATGAAAACAGGAGAGTGGCCTTAGGAGATTTCCAAAACTACATACTTTTAGTTTAAAAGGTTTTCTATTTAAAGCCTCTTCAAGGGTACACAGGAGATTCCCTAGCACCCTCTACCATTCCTATTTTGAGAGCTGTCCTGTTACTCCAAGACTGAGAACAAAACATTTCAAGTGTGTGAAGGCGACCTCAATTAGTGCCATTTCTCCCTGCTTCTGAAGTGGATTATCTGCTCCTTTCCACTTTCTGACACTCACAGAATTGTCCTTGAGACTGCTGAGTGCCATAGAGGGAAATCTATTTCCAGGCTTCTCTTAGTCCATTCCTCTGAACTTGTCTAATCTTCATCTTTCAAGGCTGAAATCTTTGGGCAGAAACCCTGTAAGCTTCTGTGTCCCATGGCAAATACAGCCACATGCCTGGAATCAGAGAGAGGAAGGGGAAAGCCCTCAGAATATGCAGCAGCCCTTGTGGATAAAAATCCTATGCATTGATTAATACACATTTAAGTTGGTGTGTTTGTTGTTGAGTTTTTTAACTACATAATAAAGTATGGCACCTTTTTTCTCAACTAGAATAAATAAGAATGACAAAATAAATTTACAGTATATATAGAATCATATTTATAGACTATATGGGTTACTGGTTCTGTTGTCTCTGTGTGTATGCAACAGGAAACAGTGTTGAAAGAGAACCTAACACAACCTGAACTGATTGCAAATCACTGTTTTCAGACCAAGAAAACCTTCTGTACCTGGTATTTATTGTTCCAAGACAGCAGTTTCACAGGTCCACAGGTCAAGCAGCGTAGTCCAGAGGCACCTGCCCAGCCAAGGATGTTGATGCCACTGAATTGCTCACAGGCTACATTGTGTTGCCTAAGACACAAAAAAAAAGGAGAAAACAAGCAGATGTCAGTATCAGAGGGATTGCCACATGACTTGAGTCCCAGGGCTTGTGGTAATTCTCTTTATTTATAGCACAGGATTGTGGTTTTTGATTACAGGGAACCCCAGGACAGGAAAAGATTTCAAGTTCCATAAGCTTTGGCGAACCCCAGAGTACTCTGCAAGGAAAAGAACAAGTGTACCAGCCATTTGGTTTAAACATATCTCTTCCATCATCTTTTAGCAAATATTCTTTCAGAGGTTCAAGTTCAAAAGACCCACATCAAGAGATAAAGCCAGAGAAAACACATGAAAAATAGGGGAGGAAAGTGAATAGAAGTTTAATTTTTTGCAGGACCAAATCATGTTGGGATCACCTTCATCCCTTCACCTTCACTCTCAGATCGAAGAAAAGCAACACAGACTACTCAAAGATAAATTTTACTAAGAGATATAACAGGCCAAAGAATGGATTGGAGGTTGGGGGTTTCTTTTCAGACGGCCTCCTATCAGAAAAGTCAGTCTTCATAATTTAAAAATTACTGTGAAAGGAGGAAAAAACACCACTAAAAATATTTCAATCAGCACAAGAAATCCTTAAAGAAATCATGGTTTTATTATCTTGTGATATTATCTACATTAATTTTTGACAATAAATGATAAATCAAGTAGAGTGAATCTGAAAAGTTTAGAGCTGTAGAGTTAAAAATCAGACTTTGGGTAAATAGAAGAGGCTTCAGCGCCACTCTTCAGCTCCAGACTTGGTCTTATTTTTCAAAGCTGAACAAGAGAGTAATTTGAAGTCCATGATCACTGGAGAAGTCAACATAAAAATAATGTTTGGGTCTGTGGCACGCAGAAAGAAACTAAAACAAGAAGGAGCATAAGGAACTAGGGCAAATTGTACACAATCAGTCTTCAAGAGTACTGTGTGAGGGTGATAATTAAGTGACTTAAGCAATCTGCTATTCCAAACTCATTCAGTAACCCACCTCCTGTGATGACAATCACAGAATGGCTTAGGTTGGGAGAGATCTCTGGGGGTCACTGAGCCAACCCCCTGGTCCCAGGCAGGGTAGCATAAGGGTGAATTGCTGAGGACTGTGCCCAGTCAGATTTTGAATATCTCAAACAGCTCTCTTTATCAGTGTTTGACCACATTCACAGTTAAAAAAAAATGTTTTCTTGTGTTCAGGTAGAGTTTTATGTGTTCCAGTTTGTGCCCAATGCCTTTGGTCCTGATGGTGGGGATGGCTGAGAAGAGTCTGGCTCCCTTATCTTCATTCCCTCTCACCAGGTGCTTTACACACTGATTAGTTCCCTCCTGAGCCTTCTCCGGGCAGACCAGTTCTAGCTCTCTCAGCCTCTCCTCACATGAAAGATGCTCCAGAAAAAGGTTCACAATGAGTGCCTTCTGGTGACTTCAAAAGAGGCACTAGGAAGTATTTAGGCATTCACGGGACTGTAAAGGGTTTTGGTCATCTTGATCCTCAGGTCTGCCCCGCATTCTGTAAGAATACCCAATGTCAGGGAAGCGTACTAAAACATCAAAAACAGTATCCCATCAATACAGAAAGTAATCCCAGTGATTTAAAAGCTATTTTGTGCAATTCTCTGAATATTATATGTGTTTTTGATATTTATTCACTGTTTTCTAATGACCCTTCCTTTATACTTTCTACAGTTCCAACTTCTTCCTCCTCACCCACTTAGAAGTACAGTTGCTTTTTTAGAAATCTGTAATACAGAATCCCTTAACTCAGACCTCAGACCTATTAAAAAACAAACAAACAAAAAAATGCAACAGAAAATAAAAACCAAAACATAAAAAAAAGGAAGTCTGGAATGCCAAATAATTTGCAGATTCTTATTTACAGCAGAGAAAAGTTTAAAAGTGGTGGGAAGTAAATTTATTCTGTGGAAAAGCAATCCAATATATTAATTAAAAGACACTCAGAAACAATTAACATTTTTCTTTTCTGACTCTCTTTCTGTGCCTTGAAGATGTACTTGCTCATTATATTACTTAGCTGCATCAGTAAATGTCCCTCCTGTGTTATTATTCCCTACAGGGTGACTTTGATGTCTGTGACCCTGAATAAGTACAAAATTGTGACATTAACATCATGTGACAAGCAATTCCACATGCTCAGTTAGGTCTTTCTAGCACATCCATCACTTAACTAACTGGGAGGACAAAGAAAAGTCCCAGCAATCCAGTCAGCACTTGCTCTTGCAGCCATTCAAGAAGTCATGGGGTCGGCCTACCTTGAAAACATTTGTACTACCATGGAGTAATACAAACTGTACGAAATTGTTACCGTGTCTGGTTTTGCCTTAAGTCATACACATTCACAAAAAAGCACCAGGAAGTCATGAAAATGCAAAAGATTAGTTCTTGAACTAAGGTAGAACTTTGTTTCCCTTTTTCTAATCTAGCTCAAATTTGGCAAAAAAATATGCTAAATTCTGACATTCAAAGTCAACGTCTTTTTAGAGCCTTCTTGGTGAAGTTCTACTTGCAAGATTTGTAGATAAGCAGTCACACATAAGGACTATCACACTTAATTATAAAGAATGCCCATTGACTGATGTCCCAAATTGCTGTGACATCAGCACTTGTTGAGTAGAATAGTTTGACAATGACCTTAATTTAAAAAAAAAAAAAGGCATCAGCATCTTTAAAAGAAAATAGTCTACCTTGGCAGTGAGTCATTAGCTAGGCTGGGAACACCCCAGGTAAGAATTCAGTACTGCAGTCAGCAAAAAGTGGTGTTGGCATTCAAAGGATTCTGTTTCTTGACTAGGAGTGCCACAAAGAAAATTATATACATCTGTCTCTGGGTGTATAATTACTGAAGTTAATCTTCCAGTACAAATAAACAATTGCCACAGGGGTAATAGCCATGGAAACTTTTTTAAATTGTTCTTCTTATAAGAAGCTAGCGAGCAAATATAAGGTCCTCCTTTTCCACTGTGTTTTTGTTATTTCCTGGTTTGGAATGCACCTTTATTCTCACTTCAGTGCCAAATACTGATGCATGACATATTGGGACTTTGTCTTTTCACTGTCTGGCCTAACATCTGCCTTGACAAGAACTCCAGTGCTACCAAAACTTTCCCTGATACCACCTGGATGTCTCAAATTTTATTCAAAGAAAGGGTGGAGAAAAGGGAAAAGTATTTCCTTTATCATGAAAATCTGAGTAAAATTTTAACGTATTGGGAAGAACAGCTTGCCAGCTTCACAGATATATTCTGGATCAGAATTCATTCTTTATTATAAATTTAATGAGGTGGCCCTGAAAAATGTACACCTAATTTGAACACAATGTTGGATCAGCCCAGTCAGACTCCTTTCTTTTCTTTCCATATGGTGTGCTGCACTCTCTGTTCTTTCCTTACTCTACCGAACAAAGTATTTTTTCACTGATTATAATGATGGGGTGCAGAATTTCCTAAGGGTTAAATCAAAGCCCTTTATAGGAGAAACAAATTCAACCTGATGTAGGTAAATAACTGAGCAAATACTGGGATGACTTCACCATAACAGATAGAGGAAGTTTTGGGCTGCGTTTTCAAACACCTTTATGGAAAACATTCATTGAAATATCTTCACTTTCAAGCTCTTGATTCTTTTTTCCCTGGTCATTCCTGCTGTGACTCACTCCTAAAAATCTCAGTCAAGACTACTGCACTCTGCAAAAGAGGCATGTGACTAAAAAACTGGAGAGCTCCTACAAAACAAAACAAAACAAAACCAAACAAAACAAAACTAAAAGGAAATTAAGACTTTCTCCCTATCCTACTGGGAGACTCTGTATGGGATTCATATTTTTAAGATACTGGCCAAGCCTTCTAAATACTACTTATGCCCATAAAAAGTGTTATAACCCAGTTATATATCTATAGTATCAAATCAAGTAACTGGATATTTGTGTGATATTTTTTGCCTGCAGGTTTTGATTTTTCTCCTCCAGTTCTACTCAGGTTTACTGTGGCTCAACAAATCCCTTCAGGTTATAAAGCAACATTTATGTGTCCATATATATTTTATTTACTTTCTTCCAAGCTAGATCTCAAAGGGGAACAGAAAACAGTTTTAAGATAATGTAATGCAACACATTGGTTTGCAGGGCCTTCTGTGATTGTAATTCACATCCCTGATCACCTCCATCCCAAGCAGTCTGCTAGGGAGGGTGCAACACTGACTCAGAATCCCAGGTTTGGGTACTTTGTGTGCTGAGCCATCACACTGGCTCGCAGCTCACGGTTTACACTGGCGGAGGGACTGCCTAACACCGTACTCCTCCAATTTCGGGCATAGATTAAATTATAACATGTTTAAGAAACAATACCATATTTTTTGTGTTTATATCACATGCCAGTGAGTATGTTATATAGGCAAGTAGTTTGCTTGTAAAATTGCTTTCCTGTTGTTTCAGTTCTTGAAGGGCAGTCTATAGTACAAATAAAACCAAAACACATTAGAAACTGTTGTTAAGGAAATACTGTTGCCTCTGTTTCTAAATTCACTGCCAAATAAACTATAATAGGATTAGTAAATATTTATCTAGGCTTTAGCTGAAGTTCAAGAGTACATATCCATATCCGTGTATTAGTTCAGGATAAAGAGAGTCCACAGAGCAATAATGTCTCTCTCACTGTTGGGGCTCTCTGAAGTACTTTACAGCTAATCTCCCGTTCCGAGGGTGTGTACATAGAAGGTCAAAACTGTTCTTTGCATCATTTCTTCTGCTACTGAAAAACAAAGGATGAAAATAAAGGTGTATTATGTAGATTTTGTCCCAACACCTGCTTCGCAGGAAGTTAACAACTCCCATTGGAAAACAAAAGTTTCTAAATTACTTCTTCTGACTTGAAAATTTGAAGATGCGGGAACACTCTCTTCAACATTCCTTTAGCAGAAAAAAACAGTTTTCTAGTTCCAAGTAGCTTTCATATTTAACTAGTTATATTTTTAAAGCATAAATCACAGAATCAGAGAATATGTTGAGTTGGAAGGGACACTCAAGTATCACAGAGTCCAACTCCTGGCCCTGCACAGGGCCATCCCCAATGTGCCTGAGAGCATTGTCCAAACGCTTCTTGAACTCTGTCAGGCTTGGTGCTGTGACCACTTCCCTGGGGAGCCTGTTCTGGTGCTCAAACACCCTCTGCGTGATTTTCTTCAAATACCCAACCTAAGCCACCCCGATACAACTTCATCACATCATCATCATCATCATCATCATCATCATCATCATCATCATCATCATCATCATCAATACATATATATGTATAAATTCCATTAAAGATTTTGAAAGTATAACACCATACACCTTCCTTTTTTGCCTAGTTTCCAAGAAAAGATCCCTGCTCAGACAAACCAAACTTCTGCCTTGCCTGCTTGACTTTCGACATTTGGGAATCGCCTGCTCCTCTGCCCTTGGAAGGTGATGTTTGAAAAGTGGCCAGTACTGATGGACCCCAGCACCTGCAGAAACATTTTCCCAGGGGATCATGCTCACTAAATCCCTGAGCAGTTTGAATTCTGCTCTCCTCATGTCCAGAGTTGAGGTTTTCCTGGCACTTTTCCTCTTGTCAACAGAGATTTTAAGCTCAATCACTTCGTGGTCACTGTGGCCAAGACAGCCCCCAGTCTCCATTTTACTCACGAGATCTGCTCTGGTGACAAGCAGCAGATGAAGGAGGGCACCTTTCTGAGTCAGCTGTCTGAAGATCTGTTCCATGAAGTTGTCATCCAGTATTTTTAGGAATCTTTTGGCCTGGATTGTATGAGCTGTGTGATGCTCACAGTTAATTTCTGGCAAGTTGAAGGCCCCTATAAAGACAAGGGCAGTTGACTTGGAAGTGTCCCTTAGTTTCTCAGAAAAAAAATTGTCAAAATGAAACTAAAGATACCTTAAAAATATGAATCAACTCCATGTCCTTCTCACACCGTTTATTTATTTTCAAAGAAGTTTAGATTTTTCATGGTTAGGGACATGAAGTTTGTTTTGTTTTGCTTTGTTTTGTTTTTCCTGGGAGGTGGGTGGGCTTTGAAGTCTTAACATGAGCAAGAAATGGGAGTAGAAAGCCTACTTCCTTTTTTGTTCTACCCGCAGTTCTTCCATGTGGAAGAATTGTGTTCTATATGCACACCTTGTGCGTTTCGATCTCTGTGTTTCTATAGGAAACAAACAAACAAGTTTCTAGTGAATCAGAAATAAAAGTGAGTTCAAAATGTTGAAAAAAACCCCTTGTAAAATACTATTGTATTTCTTCAGACTTTCTAAATGAGATCTTTGGGATGAATGTTAGGTAGCAGCACTGCAGGGAAGTTCCACAGCTCAAAAGACATAATACTGGATAACTCACATCCAACCACTCATGTCAGCATGAGATATTGATTCTGTTCAGTATATTTCACAAAAAAAGGTTGGGGAACCAAAGTTTGGTAAGTCTTAGAAATGAAATGAGTAATTAATTTGTCCAGTCTGTGAAGCAAGTGTACTAATTGTATCACTTCAGCCAGATGCCCTCATCCCGGAATAAAAAATGGGAAGTCCTAAACTCTACTTAAATCTAATAATACCTTTTAGAAGGAAGGTCTATGCTGTGTGATAGTTCCACACTTACAAAGGTCTTAGTTTAAGCACAACTAGCAGCACCTATCTAAGTAAATATTTATCTGGCAGGCATTACTGACATTGTACTTCCACACAACTGAAATTTCTTAGGTTTGTTACAGACCACTGGTGGTATTTAGCCAGTTGAGGTAAGAAGTGTTTCAGAGGAACCCTGAATCCCTCAGATGACTGAGCAGTTCATCACAACACAGTTGGCACGGAGAGATCCAGAAAACTGGTTTAGGTACTCCTGGTGAAGAACATGCTTTGGAAGACTGATGTGGTACTTCACCTTGTAGTGACCACATGGCTGAGGACTCAGGCTGTCAGAAACCCCAGTGTCTCTTCTGCAGCACAGACCCAGGAGGTGTCTTCTGTGCTGGGAGTTAGGTGGTCAGCCTCAAAGGAGTGGCCAGTGGCACTGATGGTCAGGCTTCTCTCCATGGTCTTGAAAGAGTTAAGGATCCCCAGGCACACTCTCTGGAGCAAGTGGACAGTTGCATTTTCAGTTGGATGACAGCTCCCCTCTTAAAAAAATGAACGCTGATCTCTGCAGGTTTTTTGTAACATTTTTTCCCTTTAGCTCCCAGACTCTCAGGTGATATAAGAAAAGAAGGGACAAGTAGGTTTCTCTCCTCACCATGTGCTCCCTGTGGGCAGTCGCTGTGCCCTCTTCTAACCCTAGCAACTGTATGCTGCCTTCTCCAGACAGGAAAAAGGTAATTACATTTTTGCTTCTCAAGGAGATTTCTCAACCTCTCCAAAGCAGACAGTTTGGCTACATCTGTTGTCTAAAAGAAGGCTGGTGCTGCCTACAGAACTGACAGTCACAGAAAGCCGCAGTATGGAATAATGGAAAGGGATAGCACTACTGCTTCTGTCAGAGAAACAGTAAGATGGTATCATTGTTCTTCCTTCTTTCAGACTTTGTTAAATATATACATACATATGTGTATGTTAAACAATTTTAAGCATAGACTTTAACATAATAAAAAGAAAAGGAAAGGAAGTTCCATACTGGATGAAATTCACAGTCCAGCCAGCAGTGAAATTATCCCAGCATATAACTCCACAATATTCAATTGCTTTCCAGTTCTTAGTGGTTTAACGTTATAAAGTCCCTGGGCTGTATGGAAGAGCTATCCCCATTTCAAAGACAAGGCTGCAGACAGAGTCAGATCAAGGAAATTTTCTAAAGAAATTTACAACATCTGTTTCATCAAAACATCAACCCAGATATGGTTAGTGACCTGTCTGACTTCCCAGTTTATCCTTTTTCTTCCAGACATAAAAGAAAAACTGATTTCTGGGCTCCAGCAGGTCGTAGGATGAGCAAGGGGCAAAATCATAGCGTGGAACAAGGAAGAATCATCAGATTAAGCTGTAGGTAAGTTTTACTGTGATATATACACAACACCCCCAGCACAAGTATATATTAAAATCTCTATCTAGTGCTCTACAAAATTAAATTAAAGAGTTGGATTTTCTTTCTCACTCCTTTCCAGCACACTCAACACCATAGTACAAAGAGCAGCAGAAGAGTAGCAAGCAGGAAAACAGCTACACCTGCCTTGGTATTAATTCCAAGGCCTTCTTGCATGCATCAGGGTTAATTAATTGGCATTATTTGGTATCAGTGAAATTAACTAGCATTAATATAGCAGTGTAAATGAGAAGATCACTGTGAGTCACAGAGTATTTGTTAATTGTGGATCATTACGGACAGTGATTTTCTTGGCATTATCCAATTAACTTTCTCAGACATTCAAGTAGATAAGAAACATTCTTTTATCTTCTCTACTCCAATTTATTTGGATGGCATAAACTGGAATTCTTTTCAGTGTACTAAAGGTTTCATAGCATTGATCTTGGCAGGTTTTGTTCTGATTAGAGAAAATCTTATTAATGTATCTTTACAAATTCATGCTCGACAATTTTTTCCACTCAACATGAGACATCCTAACAAAGCTACTCATAGAAATGACATGTATAAACTTAGGACTACGTTGGCAGTTCTATAAATTTGCAAGTTGACATGAGTGTGGTGTCTCCAAAAATTTCTTCAAGCCAAACAAATCTTGATGACAATCTGTCAAGTAATGAATTCTTTACATAATCCTTGCAATGATAGATTATCTGTGAACTTTCTCTGCCTTTACTCAGTATGATCATCCTCATCTTCTCTTGTCCTTGTTGACTCCAAAGGTCTAATTTTTTAAACTTTAGAAACACTAGGTCCTGCCATCTCTATTACTTTATATAACCTGAGGTCAAAAGCATTAAAATGTATTTTCCTGAATCAACAGCATTCACTGTACATCTCTGTTAAATATAACAATAAGTATATGGACTAAGCATGGGATGAAGCATTTCCACTTAAAATTTCCACTTCAAAAAGATAGACAATGCTGTCTGAAAAACATGAGTGACATGAAGACAAAAGTGACATCATGTTTTTGAACCGCAGCTAAATTTTTGTTTTAAAAACACCAAGACCTGGACAGCATCTTTGTATTTTTTTTTCCTTTGTGAAGGATCTAATTCTAGTTTTTCAATAACCTCAATGACTAGACTGTTTCAAAATTGAGATCAGTCATGTTCCTTGCATTTCCCCCAAACAGGTACTCTTTCCCAAAGTAGCTGTGGGTTTAGTGCACTTGATAGAAGACAAACAGTGCAATACTGCTTTCTCTCTCTTTTTTTTAAATTAATCATCATGTTGCTTGCATGAGTCAACCCAATGTTTGGGTTTTTTTCCTGAAGTTTTCATTAACTAATCAAATACTTCCTGGTCTGGGTCAGCCTGAGGTGGGAAGAATCTCAGTATGTTTACATATATGAGAGCTTTTCCTGACAGAAAAATGTGGATAAATTTTTTAACAAAGAGGTGGTATCAGGCTTGGGGCCGATTAATCAGCAGGAAAAAGTAAATCGGTGGCAAACTAAATGGTCTCTCTCTCCCCCTGTTCCCTTTTCCCTGCTCCTGTGTTCTTGCCCTGCTTGGTCCTGGCCATGTGCAGGGGTGCAAGACCTTCTCATTAACATTAGGGCTGCATCCTGTCCTGGTAGCTGAGACCTTTCCTCTTTGAAAAATAGCAGCAAAGCAAGGAGATTTTTTAGCTCTCTCTTACCTTGCCACCAGGGCCCACTGGTGCAGGCATGGGTGGAGTGAGACAAATTGAACATTGGGCTGTAGGTACAGCAACTTCTGGGATGTAACAGTTCTGTCCTTTTATATTTACCAAAGCAGTGACTGTGAAGGACTTCTTGAGTCAGAAGGACAATAAAGAAATAGGGAATCAAAGTCCATCTGCATCAAAGGGATACCTTCATATTGAGAGGATTAGTCACAGAGCTTACCACACAGTTACTACAACTTCCCCAGATACCAGAGAAGTAGGTCCTACTTCTCCTTCACTAGCCTGCCAGTGAGGCCATTTGGGTTTTTTCCCCCTCCAGCACATGAAGATGTCTCGCAGTTTCTGAGCCTCTGTAAGGCCATGTCCACAGATGTCACTTCCTCCTTGAGAGAAGGAACTTGCTATCACACCTACCCCTGCACAAAGCAGGCATCTGCACTCAGGTCGACAGCTGCTTAGATGATGGATGCCTTCCAGCAACCAAAGCATGCCATCATCCTTCCTCCCCTCTCCTCCATACACACATCCTAATCCATTCCCTAATACCATTACCCTCCAGTAAAAACCAGGGCACACTTCTTGTGGCCAAACCCCCACCCCAGCCCTGCTACAGGCACATACACACATTGTTTTTACACAGGTGCAATGTTATGCTGCTTGTGCTGCACTGGAGCGGTGTCTGCAGAGCAGCTGGTGAGCACCAAGCAGGAGAGAACATGGCACATGTAGCTTTGGCACATCCCCACACACTGCAGCTGGGCAGCTCCTGCTTAGCAGCAGGAGCTGGGGATTGAATTTTGAGAAAGAGGAAGGCCGATATCCAAAATCTGCTACAGAAGTCCTCTATCAGAGCCGACAAATGCCTGCTAGATGTATTAATTGACCATTACTCATAATTTCTACCCTTCCAAGTGTGTGCAAGCACAGGTCTCCTCTCAGACATGATCACAGCTCTGCTGTCCAGAGGCATGAAAAGAAGTAGAAATTGACCTCACAGGATGTATTTCAACTCCGTGTGTTCCTGGAGATCCTCCTTCACTCTCTTTACGTCTGAGACCTTGTTTCAAATGACACCAAATACAGCCAAAAGATTCCCGAGGCCAATGAGTCAGCATGCCAGACCCCATCCTGCAGCGAGTCAAGGTCAGTTCAGAGCATCTGGCCCCTGCAGCACTGCTCCTTACTGCTTCTCCTTTATTTGGGAAAGTTCTCTGCTCTCCCCTCTCCAAGGTGAAAATGTAGAAATGGTCTTGCTTGTTATAACAAATGCAGGAAATACACCAGATAAGGAAGAATATGAAACTGTTTTTTTTTTTCCTGAGGTTTATGGAGGGGAGGGACTACCTCTCTCCTTTCCTGTTACCCCTCATCCTTAATGAGTGATGATGAAAATCAAACTTGTCATATTTGGTGATCAAGTCACTATGGAAAAAAACAAGGAGAATGATCTTTTTTTTTCATTGTCTCAGGGAGCTGCAAAGCCATTTTTATTTCTGCTACTGGTGATGATGGCTTGCACCCAAGCTTTCCAAAATGATTACCTGCTGTGGTAAGATTTGAAAGAGTGGTTTCTTTGTGAAGCATCTGGCATGGGGAAAAGGTCTGAAAACAGGGATCATAAAAGAAAACTTATGTCATTGTTAAATAATTTTTTTTAAAAAAGGCCATAAACATCTAATCTTTCTAAGAATATCAGCAAAATAAAATCTATTAAATTATTTAAAATATTGCAAGGCCAACTTTAGCTGTAAAGCCTACACAACCACTTTTTGACTTTTGCAATTCGAGTTCTCTCTCAAATGCTTTGAAACCCACAGAAGTAATAATGAATGTTAGATAGGAACCAGGGAGACTAAATAGATACAGAGTACTGCCAAATCCCAGTTAAATACAATTAGTAGTAGTACAAAAGTAATTTAAAAAAAACCCACATGTAATCTTGAAGGAGTTTTTTTTAATTACCACTACTAACAGAAGTATAATTTGAAAAACATGGTCATGTTTTAACAATTATTAGCATCAGTAAAAATTTGTTGATAGGAATTCTAAGGGTATTAAGAACAGGAGTTTCACAGGACTCTTTATCAGCTGTTTTGAACAAGTGGAACCTTGCTTCACACAGAAGGAAAAACAATTAAAAAGGGACAGAGGTATTTGGAATGACTGCAGTGGTGGTTCCTTGGGAAGCGCAAACAAAGGAGCTCAGTGACACTTCAGGGCTGAAACAGCTTCACATGAGCTGGAGACATGGCTGAGGCTGCTCTGGTGTACCCAACACCACCTAAAGGTACTAAAGGAGTACTAAAGGAAGTGAGAGGTAACACATCAAAGACTTTCCCTTTGTCAGGTATGTGGTTATTGATAGAAGAGGGCACACGGGGCATGACTCCTGACAGCTCCAGAGAAGGCATTCATTTTCTGGTTCCTGTGTAAAACTGGAAGCTGAACTACAAGGTGTTCTTATTTTTCATAGCGCTTTAGGCTCACTCAGGGGGTGAGGGGCAGTAACCTCATCCTCTGACTGACAGAGGACTACTGAATGAGATATTTATATAGATCCAGACCTGTAGTGACAGTTCACCCTCTCAATTGCATTAGTTTTAGTCATCTTTCAGAGGCAGAACACTCCTGCTATACCAGTTTTACAGCTGAAGACACCAGAGCTGCTCAAAATTCCCTGGAAAAATGTGGCAAGGCCCCAGCACCTCTTGCCAGTCAGTCACAACCCGCAGCTCCATCACGCATCTGCAGCAGGGAGGAATGAGCAGGGCTTACTGAGCAGATGCAGGTCAGCCCTGCAGGGGACATGCAGTGAATGAGATGCAATTAGGACAAATGAATGGGAAGTGTTAGAGGTGCCTCAGACTCGATGTGGATGCAAAACAGACCTCATCGGTGAATATTGACATTGACATTTTTCCAAGGAGGCTGGGTGGCAGGCAGCCTAGATAGAGCTGTCTTGCAGCGCATCCTCAAAATGTCCAAAAATGGCATTATATCACCAAAATCAAGAGAACCTGTGAAGTTAGAACCAAAATAGGGACACTCAGGAGCTGCTCCCTGGGGGCACATTGTGCCTTACCGATTTGTACCTCACTTTCGGAACATCTCTCCTTGTCTTTTGAGCACAGGTCCGAACTTTGGTCACATTAAAAAAAGCTGTTCTGAGCAACCCCTTTGACACAAATTCCAGGGCTGATTTTGACCTGACTTAAGCGAACTTCAGAGCTTTTGAATACATTTACCAGTGTTCAAGCTGCCTTTTGAAAGTGCTGAACTGAGAAAGAGGAGGGAAGTATTTCTGTAGCACCTTAGTAATGGGTCTATAATGAATGCAGGCATAAATACATGGTCCATAAACCTGAGGCAACCTTTCTCTAGAGATTTCAATTGCCCTGGAATAGCCCAATAAATAAATTAAAATAACTTTAAATCACTTTAAGCCACGTTAACTTTAGAGATTTTGAATGAAGATCCATCAGCTCATCATCTTTTTTCCATTGTTTCAGTTTCGTCAAAAGCTTTTGCTTCCAGGGATCTACTTTAAGCTTAAACTAGTTCACGTAACAGTAGCCATACAACTTATGAATACTGTTGCATGTTTTTGATGTAGGAGGCAATATTTAGTAAAGAAAATGCAATACATTCACTTTATATTTTCAACAGATATGAATAGGGGCTCCCGGCTATACAGGAATAGTGTAGTTTGGTAAGGCCTGAATCATTAAAAAAATATTCACTCCATTTGTCAAAAGAAACATTTTAGACTTTAATTGCTGAGATGTACATCCTGAAGAGTGGTTAGGACTAACACTAACTGAAAAAAGAAAGTTCCTCTTCATTACCTTTAAATAAGGGATTCAGTTTTCTCTCTTTTTCAAAGCCCTGGCTGGATCTAGCATTTCTAAGATCTCTAACTGAGAAACCTCTGCATCATAAACTGGAAACATTCTCATTGTCTGCTGTTTGCAGAAGATGCTTCTAAACTTTTGGAGAACCTAAAGCACGAAAGGAGATGGTACTGTTATAAGACGGATGTGAAATCCTAGAGCAAAGTAATACTGAATATCATCAGAAAAAAAAATTAAAAATAGAGTGGTAAAAGAAAAAAGGAGACATTCTGGTCCTGTGTTTGCCTTCTTTTCCAGCAGACACAATGAAACTCCCAGTTGTTAATTCTGATGTCTTTGAAAAAGAAGACCAGTATTTTCAAAACCACTGTCTGTCCTTCATTCAAAGTCAATATCAAATTTCTTATCACTGGCTTTGTTAGGAATAGCATTAGCCTGGAAGATGTACTTTGAAAATCCTGTTCAAAAACTAAGAAGCCACTGCCAGCCTACAATGAAGGTGATGCACATCATTTCAGAGTTGTGCAAACTTGTCTGCCTGCGCTTATCTCTGATAGCTCAGTGAGCTCAGCTGGACTAGTCAAATGTTAATTCGAGGAAAGGCTTACAGACCAGTTTATGCAACCAAACCTTTGTCCTTTTCAGCTGACCACCTGTCCCCATTCAAGGTGTAGTTTGTAAGGCAAGCCATGCATTTAAAAGCAGTATGTTATTTCTGTTTAACAGTTACACATCTCTTTTGGACCTTGGACACATGGCGGAGGTTTTCTGTTCGTTTTACCTTTTAGATGACAGAAAAAACGAAACTGAGAATTTTCCTGCTGATGTCCCCTGAGCTGTGGAAGCTGGCGAGGTCCTGGGCAATGGTGTGTTGCAGCCGACCTCTAGTGGAAGTACCACAGCTCAGGGAAACACCAAACAAGGGCAGGAAAACTGGAGAAAATTCTAAAAAAACACACACACACAAAAGAGTGAGAACTAGGAGAACAAAGGTACAGCCTCAGAGCCATGACACTGAAAATATGAGTGTTAGCCATTACTAGAGGTTAGCAGGAGCAAGTCGAGCCATTCTTCTGCTTCCTGTCAAGAGCAAAAGTGCCACAGTCTCATTTTCTGTGATGCAAAACACTGGCTCGTACTAAATGTAACTGTCTTCTATGCTTTTAGAATTCCCTTCCCCCCCTTTTCTCCTGTTTTTGCCTTTTTTTTTGTTAGTTTGTTTTTGTGGGGTTTTTTTTAGCATTGAGAAGTACATTTCAGTTTACCAGTGAAAAAAGCTCCATCTCCTCAGCTAAGTTATTGAGATTTTTAAGGTTATAGTCAGTACCAAAGTGAGAAAGCAGAAACTAGAGCTGAGGTTTCAGCTCCTTGGTTTCAGTGCTGTGCCAGGGTAAAGTGAAAACAGTGTCCCTGTGTCAGGATTCTGTAAAAAGCCATAATCAGACCAGCTGGAGAACATCCACACTTTAAGCAACATGAGTGGTGTCTGTAAGCAATGCAGTCAGTACCCTTTGCCTTGCATTCACAAAATGATGTAATCACCCTTTTTTTTTTTATCCTGAAGCTGAAGCATGTCAGAGAATGGAACGTGATGGGGAGGGGAGTCCACATTGTGTGGATTTTTATTATTTTCATATCTCTTTTAAGAAAGGGCCTTCTGCCAGACCTCAAAAGACAAACAGCTGTTGCAGGTTGAGGCACCCCCATAGTCCTTGGAGGAGTGCCCATCTTCTAGCATGGAAAGGACACCAGCTAATAAATCCTTCTGCCTGAACAGAGTCCTGGCTCAGCAGTGTGCAACATTCTTCTCACACACACCCCCCTCCCGAGTCTTCACATGTTGTAAGAACTTCAAGTATGTTACTATTTCAGAGTTATCAGTCCTCTGGTATCTGATTCTGGCATGATACTGCTCTTGCCAGCTTCTGAAACAAGGGTGTGCTAGGAGTGGTTGAGTTCGGCCTGGTATCAGTGTTGGAGAGTCTGTTGGCAACATAGCACACATTTTTAGAAGAACTGAAATGTTTTCTCCTTCTTCTTTACATCATCTCAGGCCTGCTCATGGCTTTGAAGGATACCAGTATTCCTTCATCACTGAAGAGCCAAAATTACTATGTTCCTGCAAATTTTGTCACATTTTCTTCCATTTTTCCAGCTCTTTGGCAGGTATATTTAACACTGGTGGTTAGTTTGGTTGGTTGGCTGGCTGTTTCTTTTTTTTTGTCTTAGGCCAAACCATAACAAACAGCAGCATTTTTTCTGCTACTACTTTTCCAAAGAGTTTTGAAAGCCTAAATAAGTATCAACTGATTCTTCCTTATCCAGTATTGGTGAGTACTGCTGATGCATGCAAAGATCCTAACAGGTAACTTAGGGTTTGCTAAAGCTCAGCAAAACTCTTGTGGTTTAGTAGAACTACATGCAATCAAATTTTTATCTCATTGTTTCATCAATAAAGGGCCATCTGTGTTACTTTTCCACGCTTTACTTCTGTTTTGTTTTTCAATGTCTTTTCTAATCATTCTGCTGTTTCATCTATGACACTCTGATCTAGACAGCAGATGAATGAAGACTATGAAGGTAATATGATGCTGTTCCTCAAATATTAGATAACTAGATACTGAGTATCAGTAGTGATAGAAGGAGTTAAAGAGGGCTGCACCAGCACAGCCAGTTAGACCAGTTAGAACTTAGGCCACCAACTACAGGATAAAGGCCCCTTATAAAATAAGTATTCAAATTTATTTCCAAAAGGTGATGCTTAAGCAAACAAATACTCCCCAAGTCTGCAGACTTAAGATGTCTCAGTTCCTGACAGTATCCTCCTCTACCAAAATATGCCACTGATAATACAGAAAAAAGTCTCTCCAAGTTTTCTCCTTCCCATCCTGGACCTCCTCAAGTCCAAGCAGCTCAATGTTATCTACACTGCATGCAAGGAGCTCATTATTCCACTTACCTAAATTAATTTTTATCATTGCAATATTTCCTTTCTAGTAAAATCAATCAGCTAGAAGAATTGCAAGTCACATGTATGCAGTCTAGTCCATTACCTACAAACCTCTAGATTTCGTACATTTAAATTGATCTTCCACAGTTTCTTTTCTTATCCAAGACTTGGATGCTTCAAAATTATACTTCAGTGTTCCAAAAATGCTCATCTTACCTGGAGAAAGCTACCTTTAGAGACTGTAAGTGACAGACTATAAGCAGCAGATGCAAATCACCAGGTCTTCCTGTGTCACTGCATTCACCAAATTTTTCTTTCCTGCCAAAAAACTTTTCCTTGCCACTGAAAGCCTTGCAACCCTCTGAATGCTGTATATGTGACTAAGTTGCTTTTGTTTATGTGTATAAAAGAGAGACTGCCACTTTTGCATTTCTGCATCTTCTTCCTGTATAGGCTAGAAGGCCATTGCATTCCCGCTGCATGAGGAATCCTAGCTTGAGAGGAATTTTACAGGTTTATTTCCTATTTAAAGGCTTACAAATGGTATTGCTAACCCAATGAGGAAAAGCAAATTTGAGTCCCAATAGTGAGCAGCTCATTCTGACCGTAAACAGAGAGCTGAGAGTGGAAGTCTAGACACAAATCGCCCTTAATGTTAATAGTTTTTTATTTGGGTGGAAAAGAAGCCTTGCTGACACATTGTTTTTCGTGAACAGCTGCTGTGCTCAACATATACACGCTGAATCCTAGGGTTGGATCCCTCCCGATAGAGGGGATAAAACTGCCCAGTAACACTGCTATGCATACAAAATATCTTCCATCTTAGCTGTGCAAATAGTTACTGTGGACTAGCTGAGTAATTCTGTCTGCAAAAAGCATGAATAAAATCAGAAATAACCAGCAAATCGCACCTTTGTATACAAGAGCAGCTTGACATTAGAGGAAACTTAAACAGCATATAGATCATCATTAGCATCTGAGCATAACACCAAAACAACGGCTAATCAGCCACCAAAGACCACTGTGCTAGTAGAGCTATTTCTGAATGTACTTCTTCTAAGCTGACCCAGTGGCAATATTACAGATATTAAAAAACCTCTAGTTAATAAAAGGAAAAGGGCAGAATTCAGTTCACTGAACCTAGAAATTTGAACTCCACTTCAAAAATTAAAATAACTCGCAACACAGATGTACTAGAACAGCACAAAACCATCAGTGAATTGGATGAACCTTCTCCCAGCCCATCTGATTCCTGTCCTTTAAGGAAAGCAAAAAGGAGAATATTTTCATATAATCCAAAGGGACTGCAACCACTGACATTTTCATGCCTGTATTCAGGAGGGAGTTTAACGCTGGGTTTATTTTCAAATGTGCATAGTGCAGCCTCCTGGGCCACACAAAGCTCCTGGGCGACACAAAGCTCCTGGGTCTTTGCAGTAAGTGGAAGGAGCAGGGCAAGCTTGGTACTGTGTGTGCCCTTCTCTGGGTTATTCCCAGCTCTCTACCTCCCTCTGCATGACAGCGGCCTGAATAACAAGGGGATTTGCGTCTGGCACCTGCAAAAGGAGCACACGTTGAATCTAGGCCTTTTTCAGGATATAAGGAAATTCTAAAAAAATGGTCAATACAGCATAATTATTAGGCTTTGAATTTATTTGGGAGCTGTCACATAAATAAACGCTGCAGAGCCAGGTTCACATTGCTATTCAAATAAAGAAAAGGTTAATGCTGTGTTAAACAGCATTATGATCCTTCGCATTCTGTCTTTACAGATCCAAATTCCAAAAAACATACAATTTCCTTTGGTTTTAATTTTAGGTTACCTCTTGGTAAAAAGCAAAGGGATTTAAGCTACCTATGCATAAGTCTTTCTTCAGTATTACCTCCCTTTCTTTTTCTGAAACAAGATGTATCCTTTGGAATTCCAGTAGAACTGCAGGGGAAATAAATTGTTCAACAGGATGATTCATACAAGTGACCATAAACCAAACATTTGTCAGGCACAGCACAGCTCAGGTGGTGAATTCAAGCTTAAGAAAGTTTAATGGTATGAAAAGACTGTATTAAAGCAGCAGAATTTGTTTTATTAACAGACATTTTTTGGCAAATACTTTTCTTTCACCTCGAAGCCCTTAAAAAGTCCATCTGGATGCTTGTCAATCCTATGACCACACATTACAATGCACAGCTATGTAGTGGAGTTCCTTGACAAGCAGTCTTCACAATTTAGTCACCTTTCTAGCATGCCCATGTCACAGAAGGGGGAGCTGAGGAAACTTAGGGAGGAGAACTGTTTTTTAATTCCCATGTATCACACTGGACATTAGGAAAAGGTTCTTCATCCAGAAGGCAGTCGGTCACGGGACCAGACTCCTCAGAAATGGCCACAGCACCAAGCCTGACATAGTTCAAGAAGCATTTGGATAAGGCTCTTTGTCATATGGTTTAGTTTTAGGCAGTTCTGTGAGGAGCAGGGAATTGGACTCATTAATTCTTACAGCTTGCTTCCAACTTGAGATGTTCTAAGATTCTATGATAAATATACTTACAGGAAGCATATATCACATACTTTTTATGCATTTGAATAAGCCAATTGCATGCAAATTAAAACCAGATGAAATACTGGACCATTAAAAAAGGGCTCCTAATTCTCATCCAAAAGCAATACATGACAAACTCTGATGGAACACTTCAGAGCCCTAAAGAGGTAGGACCAGGAGGGGGTTTATCATTGTCTACCACTTCCACTGCTCTAAGGCAGGAAAAAGTAAATCTGTTGCCTAAAGGTATTTGTTTATTCTGTTCTTAAAGATGGATGGTCATAAGAGATGGTCAGCAACCTCTTAGTCTAGAGATCAGTGTTTAATTTACACTCTCTTTGGAAAGCTTGAATTTTAGCCCATTATTTTATTAAGTGTAAACAGAAACTTATTTCTTAACCTTTATAGCAATCTCCCCTGTGTCTCAAGATTTATAATCTGGAGGAAACAGAGATATGTCTCTCTAGTGGACACATAAATCCAGCTTCTTTCCTTTTTGTCTCAAGTGTCCTAGTCAAGTGTTCTCCATCTCTGTTTTCCTCCACATATTCTTCCTTGAAGCACAGTGCCAAATTTGGGTACACTGTCATAGTTAGCATCTCATCACCACTGATGAAAGCAAGAGTGACTGCCTTATATGTGACCATTCTGTTTATATATTGCAGCATTATATTTGAAGCTGCTTCCTCTTCACTGTAAGGACACACTTGACGAGCTAGGGTGATCTGAAGTTTTGCTTAAAATATACACCATGAAATCAATTTAGTTTCTGTTCTGACATTCCTTTCCATTTCAGCCACAATTCTGTGGTAAACACACAGTGGAAAAGCTGGAATTCCTGGCTCTCATGTATGTATTCATGTCTCAAAATTGCACAGTTATATAGACACAGCTTTTGTATCACAACTGAAAAAAACCAACCAAACAAGAAGATACAACACATTGCTATAATATCATTCTCTGCTTCATTCCCCAGCAAATTCTTGCCACCTGTATGCCCTCCCAGGGCACCCCTGGAGTATCTTGTTGTCTTCTGCCTTCAGTTCTGCCAGCTGTGCAGCTAGTTCTTATTCCAGCTGCTGGACCTTCTCAGTGGAAGGATGGCACACTTCATCCATTTTGCCTATTTCAGTTTGGCAGACTAAAAGACAAAGCAGTCAAGAAGCAGCTCCTTTCTCAAAAGGAAGTCACCTGTGAACTCTGGAGCTGGAGAACTGTGCATGCAAAAAGTACAAACTCCCACTGCTATATAGACAATATATAAAATATGTCAGCTTCATTAAATACTCATTTATTCAGCACCTCCTTTAACAAGAAGACCTTTCTTTTAATATCAGGAACAGAACTGCGTGAATGTGATTTTCCCCAGTTTGATTACCAACCTGAGGAAAACAGGAGAAAAACTGTGTTGGGTCTCCAGCATCTGACTGAAAAATGCCATCTTCTTTGTCCTTTACTTAGTTTCTTAATGACACCTTAGAAAGTGTAGGTAAATAGACATTAAATTTGATGTGTTGAATAAAACATTTTATACAGAAAGAATCAAAACATGTTGCTTTCATTTTTTTCCAAACTTAAATATGCTGACATTCAAAATCAATTTTCTCCCCATTTTCTCCCCTGAAACTACTATTTAAAGTTGACCAGAAGAAAAGGAAGGAAAGAGTTTGTAAGAAATGCCACTTTTTAATAGATGTGGTGTTTGCAAATAATGCACTTATACCAAATTCACTCAGTTCTAATGGGAAACATTTGGTTTGTGATAATTTCTAAAGTAGCCTTGCTCTCTTCCCAGTACCTGAGTTATTTTATTCACTTGTTAGTGGGGGGGATAATCAAATGGAAAGAAAAAAAAATTGCTTTTAAGGGAAGAAACAAGTAATTGTAGAAAGATTCGGTGTTTCTTGGAAGCAAAGGGTAAGAGGAGGGTAGTTCATTTGTAATCAATCTACAGAGAGATGCATCTGTGAGAGCTTGAACTAACATAAGACATGAAATCTGACTATAAGCATAATATAAACAAGGTAGAATAACAAACACACCTTTGCAGCAGGATATAAGATGCTTTGGAAAGACTGATTTTATGCTGAAGATAATGAGATAGTCTGGTATTTTAAGAAATTAACATTTATGACTGGCTACTACCATTCATAGGTCAAAGGGGATCTATGTGAAGTAGATTTACTCACTTTTGGGAATGAAAATAAAGATTTCTAGTTGATTAGTACTAAAAATAAAAAATTCTGCCATGCTCTACAAATGCCTTCAGTTGGTCACTGAACCTTGATGATACTCCAGACGGTTTTGGTAAGTGAGGAGAACATTTAGAGAAGCTACCATAATCTGGGTTAGAATGGAAGAACAAAACTAGACCTGAATATAAAGTGCTAATATATAAAAAGATCTAATTTAGAGAAATTAATAAACATAATTAGAAAACTCAAAAGCAAGCAGTACCTCAAGGATTTTGATATTAGAGAAGCTGAAGAATCTTTAAATCAATGATAAAAAGTTAAATAGAACTTGGCCTCAGCAATGGAAGCAGGGGAAAGAGGTTGAAAGCAACCACAGGGGAGCTAACCCAAAAGTCAGGAAAACCAAAACTAAAGCAAGAAGTATCAGCTAAATTAAAAATTGCTAAGGAACATAAAGAGCAGGCAGTTCTTCAGCTGTACAAATAAGAAGGAACCAAGAGAAAGGATGCTACTATGCCAAGTGGAGTTCAGATAAAAATAATTCAAGTATGCCTATAAAACTAATGTCAATAATTTACCTCAGCTATTTGAGAACTTGGAAGTAAACTTAGTGTCGCAGAGGGATGCAATGGGAATATAATAATTACCATTCCTGGGTATAAAGAAAAAACTTCTGGCAAAATAGTAAAGATGCCAATAAATAAATTCAGTTTGCAAGAAGAAATTATCTTAAGTACCAACAAAATAAAATCCTGTAGTGTACTGTGTCTTCCCAAATCACACAGCACTGAGACCCTGATATCCTTGTTTCACACTCAGGACAGGCACCCACATTTAGACCAATGTGCAAGAGGCTGATGTGAGAACAGGAGGGAAAATGTATGCAGGGCAATGCACAGAATTTTCAGGCTGTCAGTAGCCCAGGAGCTACCCAGTAATTCTGGATTTTGAAGAGCTTACCCAGGAATCACAGAAATCAGGGGAAAGAGGTCCACATTTCATCAGAAATTACCTGGCCAAACTCCTTGCACAAATATAAATATCTTAATTTAAGTTCACCTATCACTCCAGACTCCCTTTGTATTCATTAGAGAGAGCCAGGCATTTGGGGTAATATTTATCTGACTTGTTTGAGCTGGAACACTTTCAGAAATGCTTGCTTCTCTCTGCTCATCTAAGACAGGCTATGGCACCCACACAGGGAGCCCACGGAGACCTTCAGGTAAGAACCAGAGGCATAGCACAAGCAGTTTGCAGAAGGTTCTACAGGCCCCAGCAGGGGACATGATAGAGGCAGTCTTGACCACTTCATACAGGCACAGGCAGGAGGAAAAGACAAAAGGCTTCAGCAGAAGTAAGAGTGCTTGTTTTATTATCCCCACTTCCTTGGCTTTTTTCCTGCTATAAAGTCATCATGTGTTTGTACAGTATTCTTGTTCTGAGAATGTCTTTTGGTCCACATAAACATCTGCACTTAGTTACATTAGCCAGTATCCAAATCCCAGCAAGATCCTGCCCTGATTATTTTGCTCTGAGTGTTTTTGCCAGCTCCTATTCCCAAAACACTCTGGATTATAGCTGTGTCCAACCTCCGGCTTTGCTGGTTCGAATATTGTAACAGATATGCTCAAACTGAATACCTTCTGTACTAGGACAAAGCCTTTCCAGCAGGCTTAAGTAACAAACCATTAAATTGTGCTAGCATATTTCATTAGCAGCAGGAAAGTGAACTATTGTTGGATACAATTTGCTGGTCTGTATTTTTAATTACACTGTTTGACCTACATTTTTTGTCCAATTTCCTTAATGTCTAGGCATAAAATATGACCCTAGACTCAAATAACAACTGAACCTGTTGTGGCAGTTTTGCCTCACTCAGCATACAACAAGCCAGATACGGAGTAAATAAACCAATCAGTCTTTTTTGGGATCACTGTGTGTTTTTGTCTGCTGCCCTGTATAGCTGGATCCAAAACATTAATAAAAAACAAACATACAGTTTCATCGGAGAAGACAAACAAAAACATCCAGGATATAAATCAAAACAAGGATTTCTAAAAGAGTAGGGTAAGCACTTATTAAGCCAAAAACACATTGTTCTTGTGAAGAACCCTGCTCTGACCACTGTGCTTTCTCCTAATATACATCTATGGAGTTCCAGGCCAGGACATTTTTGGAGCATTAAGACATGAAGCATTCAGAGCCCAGCAAAATTCACTGGGATCTGCCTAATTCTCGTGGAGCTGAACTTTGCCACAGTTGTGCACCAGCTTAACTTCACTCCTGCAGTTTCTAGAGAATTATTCACTGCTGTGTATTTCTTTGAAGACTTATTTTACATGACTGACAATTGCTTCAAACTGTGAATATGCTAATAAGAAGGGCAAATACAGCAGTTTTATTCTGGGTCTGGACAGCCCCTGTCAGCACACGCATTTTGAAGACTGATTATTCAATGCTGGCATCATTTAAGCACTGCCCCATCCAATACCTGGGTGACAGGCCCAAAGCTGCAGCCCTACACCACAGTCCCTGTCCAAAAGGGGAGCCAGGGCCCTCCTTCTCCAGATACAACTCCAAAATAGCCCCCTCTCCCCAGGATCCTATAGTCAACAAAAATACCAGGTCAAGGCACAGAGGGAGCAGGTGATTTATGTGCCATATCCCCACCAGTATTAGTGATTCCAGTGTCCAGAAATGCATAAACCTAACTCAGAAATGCTATCTACACCAGGAGAATGCCATTCTTGGAATTTCATCTAAGGGTTTTTAAGCATTAAAATGTGCTTTTATAAGCCGGAAATAATCCATAAGTAAGAAGGATGTCTGTGCAATTTAGCAGAGTAGAGGAAACCTGTCCCTGAATATCACCTGAACAGCCTGGTCTTCTATGGTCCTGATAAGTACATTTAGGGCATATAAACTCCATACATACGCACACAAAAAGGCTCACATGTCAAACTCCTGTCAAAGATCGTAACATTCTATTGTAAATTTAAATTAATTACCTGAAATTTTCTCTAACCCTTTGGCTTGAAGGGTGCCAGAGTAAAACTTACTGATCCAAAGACTCAGCTTTCCATTAGTACCATACCCCATTACTAGCCTTTTTTCAAAACCCTTGACAACAGAGTATTCCTCCAATTTTTATTCTTACCTGCATATGGGCTTGAAAAAAACCACTGCATTCTCTTTATACAACAGATCTCCAGTAGACTTTACACATCTGGAGGAAGCTGGTGTTTTTTCCGACACATGCAAACACCCAGGAAAATCAGTATCAGTCAGAAACTTCAACTGCAACTTAATAACCAGTGTTGATTTGAAGCCACTATTACATTTTTTACTACATATACATAGCGGGGGGTGGGGGGTTGGAGAAAAGGAAAGCCACTGTTTTTATTTGTACAGAAGCACTAGCCCAAGTCATTCTGGAAAAGCGACTTTTAAGTGTCTCCTTGGCAGAGGGGGAAACAGGACATCAAAGATTGCATACTATTTTAAGGGTAAAAAAGTTATAAAATTTTATTTGACAAGTTAACAAATAAGCACTTCATTAGCCCATTAAAGCACTTTACTACAAGAAAGTGCAGTTGATTTATAGCTACCCTACATGAAAGTTAAGTCTGAGGTGAACAAACTGACCTATTAGAGAATAAGCAGTTTAGAATCTATATCTATCTATAGTGTATTTATTTTTAAAAGGTATTTTTTGCAACCAAAAATTTATTAGATAACAGACAACTTCAAAAACATCTAACATAAGAAACATCATAACTATTATTCTCAGATGACATCATTTTTCAGGGATGACTGAAGTTTCCTCACAGCTTTTAGCAGCTGAAGAGAGCATCTGCTTTTCTGCCCAGGACAAGATTGAGACACACTTTCCTTTACAATGACTGCAATCTCCTTTGCTTCCTTTTGGCTACCACACTTTAATTTGACATGAGTTGCCCCTTGCTTCAATTTCTGAGTTTTTCTCTTTAATTTCTGCACCTAGAAAGAAAGATTACTAGTTAGCATGTTACGTACTCAGAACACCCACATCTGTAGAGCTCACTGGACTTACACCAAACTCCAAACTACAGATGTCCACGGAACATTAAAAAAAAAAAGATTAAACTTACTATCTTGCACAATTGTCTTGCTGTAACAGAAAACTGGCCTTGCCCATGCAGAAAGCATTACAGAAAACTAACCTCACCCACAGCCGATAGGTTGTTGAACCTCATCACTCCCTAAGGTAAAAATGCTTGCTTGAGAGAGAGATGTAGTATCATCTATTACCAATCTACATTTACAACAGTCTTTTTCCATTTCAGATTGTGCTGCAGGAATAATAAAAAATCCAATAAACCTCTAAAATGTATACTGTTTCTTATTGGTTACTTTATCTAAGCAGCTTACTTTGAAGCCTCCTTAACAAAAATGGAAAACAGAATAAATAGGGTTAATTGCTAAAGATTTTTTTTTAAACATCAAATAATAAGGCTTGACTTGCACTTGGCATGAAAAGGTCACTTCCTGAAGATAAAATTAGGCTGGAAGCATTCCAAATGCCAATATAAGCTTTAAGTCCATTTCTAAAAATAATTAACTTTAATTGCATTCTAGAACATATTATTAACTGTGAAAAACAGAGATTACTATGACGTTTTCAGTATGACAGGTTCTAGAAGCAGAAATACACATCAGAAATATTAAGACTGGTCTGTGCAAAATAAAAATATAACTGCCTATGTGCAAAAGCACCAGAAAAAAACCAAACAATGCAGGCCAAGGAGTTACAGAAATGGCCCATGTTAATAACCAGGGCATGACAGAGAGTAATCATACAGACATTACTATTTACATCATGACCCTAAGCAGTGTGCTCTGATAAGGCTGCACCAGAGCACAGGTGACTTGCCAGAAGATCTGCACCCTGATAATAAGCAGGGATGACAACAAGGTTGCACCATATTGTATGTGCTACTCCTCATCATCCCAAAACAAAGACAAACTGTAGCCATAAAGATACGTTAAAGAAACAAAGAAAGAAAGGTGCAGTTGTTATCCATTGCCTTAGGTACTTGCATGATGAAGTCAGCAAGATTCTGGGGCAAGGAAAACACCATAATTGTTGGCTCCTCAAGAATATAAGATATTTATTCAAAAAAAATTGACACTGCCAAGAGATTCACCGAGGACTCAACAGTCAATGTTCTTTGTCCCTATTGCTAACATGTGACTGTGATGATTCTACTTTGATATAAAGCACCATTGTGCTTGCAATTACATGGACAATAAAAATTTTGAGTGGGTAAAATCTATCAAAGAATGAATGTGAATAAAACAGGCCAGATTTAAATTGAATTAACTATCATCTCCCCATTTCATAAGGCCTCACACTGAGTTTTGATTTGTTTCCTGTATAAGCAAAACTCTTAGGTGAATCTATTTGTCCTGAATCATAAGATGGAAGCACAGAAAATTATCAGACAGAAATACAGATTGAATTTTAAACAATATGTTCCAAATCAAAATGCTACAAAAGAGTTAAGCTGTGCAACTACAGAGCAATTTTATATGGGCATATCCGAAAAGTTGTTATCTATGGCTCCAAACCAAATCTGAGAGAATGCAGACAGGTTAGGGGTTAAACAAAACTGAAAGGCTTGTCTGGCTATGATTTTGGAGAAGCTCTGATCAACAGACTATTTAGTTAACAAAAAGCTTCAATATTTCAGTAATATAAAAGACATTTAATCCAGTCTGTACAGGAATTATGGCTTCTATTTTCTCATTTCTCAGAGTGAGACAAAGGAATGAAATCTTAACAGTTTGTCTTAACATGGTGAGCAGAAGTTACACACTGAGCAACGCAGCTCTGTACTGCAGAATGGCCACAGGGTAGGAAGTTTTCCCACTAGCATACCTTCCTAACTGCCAGCTGTATTTTTCCGTGATCAAATGAAGGACCTGCAGGTACAAGAACACGAGCTAGCAGTCCAGGTATAATCACTCATACTGGAACATCCTGGCTTCAAACATTCCAGTGACATTCTAGCTGATGACAACAGGAGGCAGAGTTGTGGCAGCCTTTCAACTAGAATGTTACTAGCTAGAGACTTTACATGTTATTCTTACAGTAGACTGGTGCCTTTTCAGCTTGGATATTTGTTCTCCTTTAATTTCCATTTGTTTTACAAGGCAATCCAGCTCCTGTTCCAGGTCTTCATGAACTTTGGAGTCTTCCGTCTCCTGTATCTGCTTCAAAAGTTCTTGATGCTCACTATTAGAGATAAGAATGGCACACTAAGTATTCATGATATAGTCCCTAGGATTTCTTTCAATACTTCCAGTGTACTGCAGGAGTTGCTAGCCATTTTGTACAGAGTACAGCAATTTTGCAGTATTAACCTCTCACACAACACATATTAATCTAGTACATACTAACATGAGAAAAGGTTTTCCTATGTGTCTGAGTTTCTCATCCCAAATTTGGGGCTGATGCCCAGCTTATCTCTCCCTCTTCCCATAGGCATAACAGCTACATGAACTGTAGTGTGCAGAATTAGATTTTTGAAAGAGAACAGCAGCTATGTAGTACAGAATTTTCACTTCCTGCCCACTTTAGTGCAGACTTTGAAAGCTTAGTGCAATACAGAAAAGTATTGTTTAAACTAGTACATTCAAGTTACCATTTTCCTGGCAGATTATTCAAAATAAAATAGTCTACTCAGATTTGCAGAGAAATGGGCTGGCTAATTAGATTAACCAGCTTAACTAAAAGAAGTTTTGTAGATCTTGGTATCTAGATATCTGAACTAGCCGAAACCAGAGATCTTCTTCTAGATAACTGACCTCTTTACAAAGGTCATGGCTTCTTTTCTGACTTCTGAGTAACTGCTGCTCCTTGACAGTTTAATTGAAGCAACTAGTTGTTGCTATGAAAAGACAAAACAAAGCCTGTCCTTGAACTGCCATGAGTAAGCCAGACATTGCTTTTTGAAGATGAGGTTGCTTGCCAGTTTAAATTTTGCCACATCAAGGATTCCAAATCAGTGTCAACATCCTAACTGGTTTAACCAACACACCTTCTGTTCAAACCACAGCTCATCACATCAACACGTCTGCTATGACCAGCTACAAAGCTTTGGCACACAATGCTACAAGCTTGCGTTAATTGGAAGATGCCTAAGAACACAAGTTGTGGTCCACAATTACTTGTGTGGCTAGAAAGATACATACACTCCCATCTAATGCATTAGCTTCTTCCACACCCTGTCAGTTTTCTGGCCCGAGACTGTCCCTCTTTCACAACCCCCTTACAGGACCAGCAAGTTCTCCTGCAACAAGCAAAGGGTATGAACACCAGACTGACTCAGCACAAAGACCCACCAGATACGCACGTAAGGAGAGAACACAGAGTGGGTACAAAGGAACAGGATAGATATTGTGACAAGACTACTCATGTCAGTGCTGTACTAACCTATTCCACCACCCAGACGGACTGCATCCTGCAGGCCTGCTCAATATTAACAGCACCTTTGCAGTTTTCTCCAGGAGAACATTTTTGGTCTACTCTGTAAATCTCAGAGTATGCTTACAATTTCTAAAAAGCACAGCCTTGAAAGATTTTTCATTTGCTGCAGCTGTTACTTCAGTAGCAGCTTGTTTAAATACAGGATGTGGAAGCAGAAAAACCCTGCTGAAGAGTATGCTGCTTGCTCACAAGACCAGTTAAACACCAGGACAGAAAGAATTTTTTGAATGAGAAAAATCCTACCAGTCAAGCCTGCTCAGGTCGTTCTGTCAACAAGAAGTCCTACACCTAAAACAGGATAGGCTCAACTATTGCACACCTGTAGCTTCTCAGGGCTACCAGTGAAGTCACTTTTACTCATAACACCAGGGATGAGTACTCACCAGCTCATTTGTCCCAGCTCATCTTGTATGGCCAACAGAATGTCTGAAAGACTTCCAGTGGCAGTAGGTGACATGGAAAAAGATGATAGGGATTTTGAAAGGGCACTGTGTCCACAAATCCCAGACATAGCTCCTCCTTGTCTTCGTGATGAGATACACGGATTGCGATGTTTCATAATATGCAACACACTTTGGACATTTGCAGTAACAGAATGGCTGGAGCTGACAGACTAAAGAAGAATTATTAAGTGGTTTGCAGAAGTAAATAACAATTACAGTAAAGAGACTTACTCAAACTGTAGATGCCACTTCAGTGAGAACAGTGGTTTTCACCCACCTTCCCAGCCACAAAAGGTAGCTCACCAGCCTTTACATGTAATTGCAAACGCTGCATTTTCTTCATTGTAGGATTTTGCTGCCATAAGAAAACATAAGACAAGAAATTCCAATCTGCTGACTCAAGAGCACAATCTAAACCTTTATTTTTTTAGTAAGTAAAATTCAAAGAGTGAATTGCATCACCTCAGTTTCCCTCCATTTAAAAAAACAATTTCCCTCCTGTATGCGTAACGAGTAAGGTTTTCTAACAGCTGAGACAAGTAAATTTTATTCCATGTGCATGTAGCAGACAGTTTGACAATTAGGTTGACATTAAAGAAATTGAACCTTGCTTTATTTAAGTTTTCAAAACCACAGTTGCAAAATTTTGACTGATCTGTAACATGTGTTGCAAAATGAATTCTCTTGATTTCAGCGATGCCCCCAAAACACGCCATCTTGAGATGCTGAGTTAAAACTTCTTTGGAAACTAATTTTGCCAGATAAACTGAAAGACAGCCAAGACAGAACATGGTAGACAGCAGTAAGACTGTAACAAAGGTTATTGTCAAGCTGGTAAGGGAAAGTCTCCCAGTGAGGTGCTACCAGCCCTAGTACCATTTTAACTACTGAAAGTAGGAAAATAAAATAAAAGCGAAAGAAAAAAGAAAAAAAAGATTATTCAGCAATTTTTGTAACTTTGAAAATGGAGTAAAGTGCAGCAGATGAATCAAGTGCCCCTTACATCACCATTTTTCACGAATTCCAATCTCTGTGTGTGTCAGATACTATCAGCAACAGCATGCTAATAAAAATTTCCATGTTACCTTCTTAGGTTTTTTCTTCTTCCCATTTTCCTTTTCAGTTTCACATTGAGATGTTACTGAAGACATCAAAATTCTGTTTGTATCAAGTCCTGTTTGAAGCTGTGGGAATAAGCAAAAAAGAAAGCAACCATTTAATGTAATATTAGAACTATGAAATATCATGGTTTAATTAATTCCCTCTTTCATGCATGGATAAGAACCAATTAAGGGAACTATTAACTATCCTGTTTGGAAGGCATAAGCTACTCTTAAAAACTGAACAGATTACTAGGAAGGCAGGGTGTTGGGCAGATCTTACAGCTCTGTCTTACAATTCCCCATTTTCATATCCAGCTGCAGCAGTTGTATTTTTCCACTGTGACAAGCAGCAACTGAGATAACCCAATCCTGCCACATGCCAGGGATCTGATCATAAAACCCAAATAATATGAACATTTGGCTCTTACAAGCTGGGGACAGTCTGTCTGTGTAACACTGAGGTCAAACCTGCTGGACAATCCTTAGATTGCTCTGTAGTTCAAAGCTGATATCAAGGCCCACGATAAACAGGATAATAATCATTCCCAATTAAACATAGGACAAGGACTTTGTTTTGGCATGTGTAACAGTTCTGGCTAAACATTGCTGGAGGTCCACCACTGAAGTGAGAATATTCTGGCTTTTCAGTCCTCAAAAGGAAGTGAACCACGCCACACCCTGTGTTTCCAAGCCCAGATCCAACAGACCTAAATCCATTCTGCAGTGCACTAAGATGGTACTAATACTAGTTTAGGACTTACTTTACTGCATCTCAGTCCTTTCTTGAGCAAATGTTTATACTACTGCTAAAGTCAGATTATCTACTCTGGGAAAGTCATTCTTACTATGTTTCTCAGAAGATAAAATCTCCCTGCTAGTCCTTCTGCTCTGCAGCAGCAAGCAATTTAAGCAAGAAACCCCAAAACTTGCAAGTTTTCAACTGTGTCATTCTGCTGAATTCTGGAGATGGCCAGACACCTGAGATACAATCTTCCTGGATTGACAAAAACCCATCATCCTTGGACAAGGTATAAAAACTGACAGCAGTGATGAATTAAATTAAGGCATCAGCTTTGTTGATGGCTAGGTTCATTCAGTGTTACTACATTCTCCCCACTGCACTCCAAGGGAATCCCCCCACGACTGCTCTCTTTCAAAATGGCTGCTACTTATCCACAAAGTGAGGTTTGGAATACTACTACTCTGTCCCTATAATGAAAGGTTTTTTTGATTTTGCTATTTGGCAAATATTCCTCTCTCAGATGTATGGTGGCTCAACAAACTGATTATGGCTTCACAGAATAATGAATTATAAAAAATCCCATATGATGAGCAATGTATCACTGATTAAAGACTTTTTTCCAGTATAGCCCTATATACTAGATTTCAACAGATCTTAAAAAAGAGAGCCAAACAAACACAATAACCAACCTTACCTGGAGTATAAGGTTTCTTATATGACCAACTTCTAGTTACTGTAAATTAAGATTATCTGATTTAGTTGCAGATCTTCTAGAAACTAATTTTCTACCTAGATTATTTAAAGCAGCATTGAGGCTGATGAACTGTATCATTAATACAAACCCAAATAGAAACTTTATTCATTGAGATATGCAACACACCTGGCAAGCTTTCTAACATGTAGTTTATAACTGGTCTCAGTAGTATTCCAGGAGTTCTTCCTGCGTAATAAATATGTGGAGCTTAAATGTAATAAAAAGAAGGGTATTTTGGACAGAAAGAATAGCTTTCTACAGTCCTAAAAAATAAGATAAAACCTTTTCAGTCTACCTCAGCAGTTTCATCTTGTATTAGCTTACGCTGAAGGTCTTCCTTACAAATCTTTTCTTCTAAGTGTTTGATCTTGTCCTGAATTTGAAGGCAAGAATGATTAGTCACACTTCAGTTTGCCCTGCTGAATCAGAAGTCTGAAGTAGCTTGCAATTGTAAAGCAAGATAACACAGGATTGTAGGAATTTTAAAGCACAGACTGAAAAAAGACTCATGCAAATGAAGCCAAGGTGGCATTCAGTTAGGGATGTTTTAACAGGACTAACTTTTGCAAAACTTCATACTACTAATAGTATACCATAAAATTATATCAAATGACTTTCTGACTGTCATTCCATGGATGCTTACTTCAGCAATTCTCTGAGTAGCAGTAAGTTTAAGACATTCTTTTTCTAGTATTTCAAGCTTTTCAAGTTTCGCATGCAGTTCCAGCCAGTTCTGACCTTCCTCTTTCTGCAGCTGGGCCTGGAAAAATAAGCAAGAAAGGAGTTGGCAGCTGACTGAAATTGTTTCAGACAGCAAAAAACCAAAACAAACCAAAAAACCCTCACACTACAGTAAAGGTGTTTAGCTAATTCAAGATTCATATTTTTTAAATTGCAAAGTGATGAAAAATACCAGACAGACAAAGATGACTTAAGTTTCCAGCAGCCTTTTTGTCTATCAAATGTGCAAGTATTAGCATGGTTTTGCTCATTAGGAGTTCCACCCAGGGAGCTTTTCATGCAGTTCATTGAATGGCTGTCATCAGCCAGTCAGACAGTAAATTGCTTCTGTTTGCTATTACCCTGAGCAGAGCTGAGGAAAAAATGGCCATAAAAAACACTCAGATCCTGCACATTTCTATACTTTTGAACTATATCACCACATTGTTAGTATGTTAAAGGGCTTCACCTGTTGTTCTAAAATAATTTTCTTTTCCAGTTTCACACTGGAAACCATTTTCTTCATGTAATCCAGCTGTTTCTCCAGCAGGGAGCAGCGGGATTGTGCTGCATTTAACTGCACACTTGCATCTAGAGAGAAACAAGACATTTGGTACAGCAAAGGGAGCCACACATTTAGCCAGACTGCCATTTTATTGAGGAGTTCTGTCTTCAAAACATGGAAGAAAAGTTTTGTTAGCCTAAACAAATCATGCAGTTAAAATGTATTTTATAGATAAGAGGTGAAAATCAAAATGTTTTTTTCAGAGCTAGTCCCTAATTTGAATTCCAAAGACATGAGCACTGCAGTTACTTTGATCTGTATCAGCAGATATCTAACCAGAATCTGGTTTCTTTCCTTCTTCTATCTTTTCTCAAGTTAGCAGTGTTAGGTAAGCAGCTGCTTGTGCATCATAAGAGTTAAATATACCTGAAACATGCTTAGTCTTTAAAATAGCTTTATGGCTTATGCAACACTTCATTAATATATGTAAAAAATATCTCAACTTGATCCACGATTATCAAGCGCCTGTCTCTCTCCAGTTCTGAAGCAAAGAATGAAAGGGGGCTGCATTAATTAGCAGCTTTTCAAAACACTCTCTGGATTATACTGTTTTAGAGTTGCTGTGGCTACACCTTATCACTCAAAAGAAATACCTTTCCTCTGCTGCATCAATTCTTGATGTGCTGTGTCCTTCTCATAGGATTCATGCTCTAAGGGCTTCTTATACTGAGCAGCTGCTCTGGAGAGGCTGCACAGATCAGCTTCAGCCTGTGACTTCTCCAGCTCCAGACGGTGGATCTTTTCTTGAAGAGTTTTTAGGGCTGCCACTACAGCTAGTAAACAATGCAACAGTTATACCTTAAGTAACAGTTCCTATTGTGACGATGATTATCATTGTTAGAAAACACTTCACATTGAAATATAATACTTAAATTTTCTTCCTAGGATCACTTCTAAAATGAATTATATTCCCCAGCTGTACACTAACATACACAGAACATATCTGGGAGAAAACATACATGTTTCCTGCATAACTGAGGTATAAAATATTGGCCCTATGAGCAAAACTATTTTCTCTCCAAATGGCAGCAAGCACAAAGAAATCATGGCAAACAGAGTATAAGAAATCCTGGGAATTCTGTTTACATAGAAGCAGGGAACACAGGTATCTAAGCGAGGTCACAAGTTTAGATGTAATACAACTGGTCTGGACAGACTGAAAAAAAGAAAACATGTTCATAACAGGGGAAGAAATCAGATACGCAGACAAAAATTGGCATTACTTTATTTTTCAAAAGGTAATGATCCAATGCGTAGTTTCTGATATTTGATGATTCTTCAAACCATGGAAGCAAGTCTGCAAGAGTTTGCTTTTAGCCTCAAATCAGTATGTGTTGAAATTGTGCCAAAAATAAAAGTTGCCATTTCAGCTACATGAAAAAGTCTACCAACTCTCCAAAAAGCATACACACCTGTGGAAGTTTAAGACATGTTCTGTAACAAGTCAAGTCTATTTTCTGACATTTTATAAGTCTTGATAGTTTCCCTATTCCAACTCTCTCATTAAAGAAATTCCCATCAAATATTGCTAGCTCAGTACTTAACAGCTCTCACCAGCTTAAAAAAAAACACCAAAGAAACCAACAAAACCAAACAATTTCCCCCACTCCCAACCAAAATAAAAGACAGATACAAGAAAGAAGAAAGATGAAGCAGGACCACCTTTTCCAGCTTTCTGTTGGTATGACAAACATTTCCTTACTTAAAAACTTAACTACATAACATTAAATTGAACATTTTAATCCAAAAAGCCCAAACTCTGCATGACATAAGATTACTACAGAAGTCACCGATTTTTCAGGTGAGGAACAATGATCACATGCATACTTGTAGGCTATGTCTGTGCAATTTTATCATCCCTCATCATTCACCAGGCTCTCCAGATACACTAAGCCCCTGAGCATTTGCCTTGTGAACTCCAGAGAGTAGTCACCCATGAAGGCACACAACAGCCATCGTGGACCCATATTTCATAAAGACTAACGTTCATGCTGCTAACTTTCCTGAGAGTTTGAGTTGTTCAAAAGTTCTCCCAAGGAAACATACCACACAAAAACACTTAGAAGTGATTTTAAGCTGGAAGGAGTCAAATAGCACTATGTAAAGCCAATTTCAAGTCAGTGTGCCATACTAATGATCTTTTTTTACTGTATTTGAAGTCATGAACTGCTTCTGCTGAATTAGAAGCATCCTCCTTTGCTTTTAGAGGAAGTCTGTCAATTTTAAGTTAAACAAATTTCAAAGCCAAAGTTTATAAGGATGTTAGAACACTTGCAGAGGTTTCCAGTCCAGACATATGACTCCAGGGAGACTACTCCCCCAGGACACATATACATCCTGTCTCAATGTCAGTCTGATAATCACAGCAAGTTATTGAACTAAGTAAAATAGAATGGGGACTTTGCTCAAGAGATTTCATATGGAACAATTAAAAAGACCACTTTGAGGACATATTTTGGCTTTACCCTGGTTATTTGTGATAGAAGACCTGTCATCAGCAACAGCTGCCAACTCCTTTGATCCTATATAAGCAATGGCTGCAGGAAGCATCTGATCTGGTGGCTGAAGAAAGCTTCCTATGAAACTGCTCTTTGATTCAGAATCCATAGCCTGTAGAAAGAGAGCTAGTTAACATTATTAGTTTTTTAATAGACTGCATAACATTTTTCAAAGCATATCACTGGGCTGTCCCTGGCTTTGTTTATATCAAAGAACCCCACCAACCCCACAAAACCAGACAAAACCTACCCACAATAACAATAACACATCCCATACCCTGTATTTTAATGCAATTCCAGAACAATGCCTTTCACAACACTAAACATAGCTCTCTTTGACCGCTCAAAATTATCCAAGATTTTTCTTGGAGCTTTTTAATAACTTGTGCTGATTTTTGTCCTTTTAAAACCCAAGATTAACAGCATTTTCTATTAATTGTTTTACAGACTTCAATATCTTGCCTCTAAGCACTCTCTGCAGAGCAAGCATTCCAAGTTTTACATCCTGTTTCCATTTGCAGCCTCCTTAGTGCTCTTCTCCCATCCTTTTGGATGAAAAACCAAATTACATATGGTAAATAATGTACCATTATTACATAATAAAGGCATGTTTTTCCACATTTACTGTTGAGATATCAGAAGGATATTTAATATGCAACATTCCCAGCATTCTCCCCATTATTAAGCATGTGTATCAAATCCTGGTTTTCAATTCCCTTTCTGCCCCACCCTTTCACATTCTTTATTTTATCTGAAGTACATTTGAAGACAGTTCACACCTGGGCAAACTGTGATTTTCCTTGATACTCAAGACATGGACAGTGAGCTTGCAGCAAGTGCTTTAGGTTAATATAATCTCTAGAAAGTTAAAGCAAGTTTTAAATCAACGTCCTGCTACCTATCAAGCATTTCACTTGATATAGTGTAACAAAGGAAGAGTATATAAATTCAGCTAATAGAAAAACAGCTTATTTGAAGGTTCAGTGATAAAACAATTATGGTATCACTTGAGTTTAAAATACAAAGCATGCAACTGGAACAATCTTCCTGCTTGGGCAAGGCTATTTACAGATGTTAGTTCCCAAGAAAGTCACTCCCAGGAGGTATCTAGTAACAGGAGGAATTAACATAAACCAAGACAGGAGCCTGCTGCTGATGCACACCCCAGGAAAAGCCATTCATACTGGGTGGGTGGGGAAAAAGGTTTTCAATAATGGAAAAATTTTCCAGGAGCAGCCCTTACAGCACTGTTTCAGGGGCCGTATGAAACAAACAAACAAAAAGTCATCCTCCATCCAAATGGCCTCTTCAAGACATGTCCTAAGCCAAAGGTACTCAGAAACACTCCCTTCCTCCTCCAAGTTGTCACCATAGAGACACTGACAGGAGCATCTCTTTGCTAGGGCTTGCTTGACTTGGGGTCCCCCAAAGACCACTTCTGCGTGCTAACACACCCAAGGCAGATCACACCATTCAGGGCAGCCCCCCTGGCCCTGAAGTGGAAAGCTACCTAGGCTACCTTTGTGCAAGAGGCCTTTTCCAAAGAGTTCTTCATGGCACCCCACTGCCATCCTGGGCAAGCCCAGGCCACAAGCTCTCCGTGCTGAGTCAGCAGCAGCAGGCAACCAGCCACCCCACCATCTCTGGTAAGAGGTCCCACCTGGTGACCCTGACACATGTTGGTGATGAAAATTACTAATGCAAAAAGTCCATAAAAATAAGCATATGTGCATGCAAGAAGTTTCCTACCGCTGCTGTGAACAAAGGAAGGCAACTTTGGAAACACCAGAGGAAGAAGGTGGTTTTTGCTCACACCATCCAAGCTGGCAGTCAGCGTAACTGGAGACTCGCTTTTCCAACATCCTCTAGTGGAACATGGCTCTCCTGCATGCCTGGCAGCTACGCATCTATTAGTTCCCTTATTACTTTCACATAAACAAGTTTTGCTGTTTCCAAGGAGATGGGTCTGTGGACAGTTGTAAGGAGGGCGGTGATCCGAAGCAAATAATGAATAAGAGAAGGAGGAAATAAAGCACCAGTTTGTGGACAAGCTCAGCAACACAAAGGTGGGAGAATACGGGGGACTCCTGCTTGGGAGAAAGGGAAGTAAAAACCCTTTAGTTCTGCAAGTGAAGCCAGAGGAAAGTGAAAGAGAAGAGGCCAGCTCACCCACCGGTGGTAGTGATCCAGTTAGTCCGGTGTGGGCTTCAGCACGAAAACCCACACCTTTGCCAGCACAGCAGAGGGTAACACACACACTGCAGCTAGAGGGGGGAGCTCCCCAAGCTGCTCCTAAGAGCACAGGCTCAACACAGGGTGTGAAAGAAAACACCACAGGACCGAGACACCTGTGTTTGCAGAAACTGCTGCAGACGTAGTTACAGAAGCCTTGCTTTACCACAGCTTCCGCAGATGCAGAGGCTGTGTGAAGGAGGTTAAAGAATGATTGCTACAGTGCTTGGAGGCTCTGTCAGCATAAATACTCTAGTAGGGGTGCTCTGGTGTAGTTGAGTCCTCATGTCTTAGCAGGTAAATACAGTTTATAATGACCATACTGCACAGGAGTAGCATCTACACCACTGCAGACCTCAGGCAAAGATATATGGCAGGAAAAGGACCAAGTCACTCTACAGCAGCAAGACATCACTAAACATCCTGGCCACTTCCAGCCCATCGCAACAAGAAACTTATCAGGAAATAATTAAGTATCTTGATGTATGTTTGAACAACAACTGTCCTACCATTAACCTTTTTCCCCACAAGTATTTAAACTTCTATAAAACCATCACAAACCGGTTTGCTTTTAAAAAGTCTTATACAGCCCACATCCACTGCAAGCTTAAACCACTCTTTTATTCCATGCTACTGTGGAGACACTTGGTACACAGCCCTAGAGAGGTGCTTTAAAGCAGATATTGCTTCCCAAAAAGCAATGTTTGCACTAATATAACTCCACAAGGCTTAGGGGGATTTACCACTTGAACAACACTCCTTAAAGCAGCCAGAACACTGTTGTTTAGACAAGTCCTTCATTTAGGAAATCAGTGCACTCCTTTGAGTTTGGGGAACAGCCAAGGAAGAAGTATGCATATTAAAAAGGGGCTGACAAAATATCTTAGTTACATGCAGAGGGGAGGGGAAGAATGAAGAAATGCTGCAGTCCCACCCCAGCAGCCTACACTGCTGCAGTGAGCAGGGTGAAGCACTTGTGCTGTGCAGGTCACATCTGGAGTCAGCACCAGCCCTTTGGGTTTTTTAACCAGAACTGGCCCAAGCCTGTGTTGGTGGATGCGCAGATACCCATTGCTATTTTACACAGCAAAACACATAGCCAGTTCCTACACACATTACATCAAGCATGAGGCAACCTGGTGCTGACCATGGGCTTGCCATTTAAACATCAACCTGGCCAAGCCATCTGTGCTTCTCCAAGTCTGAGCCAGGGGGCTCACAGAGTTCTGTGCCACATGTTTGCAACCCTGTGCATGGTGCATGATGTCAGGCATAGCAGGTTAGCTCTGTGACAGCTCTGCATTAATGAAATACAGTGCCTACTTCCTACCTTGCTGCAGCCAGTGCATTCATCCCTGGGGTGGGAGCATGAGAAGAACTGGTCCCTTTAGTGGGACCACTTCTGCCTGCTGGCTTATTATCACATGTAGGCCGAGAGCAGGCTTGCACAAAGTATATTGGGGAGCAATCCCATCATCAGGTCCACACTTGCATATGTGACTTTCATACCTCAGAGGAGAGCAAGCAAGCCGGAGTTTGGTACCTTAAAACAAACACGAAATTTCCTGTTTCATCATGGTCATCTAAGTACTAATACAATTTACCTTTATACAGTTTCTATTTACTTTTGCTGAATGTGGCCTGCATTAAATGGCAGAGTACTGGATTGGGTTGCTGTAAGAATCAATTGACATTTTAGTTACTGCTGTCTTGCATGAGTAAGCATATTAGAGAGTTACTGAACACAAATGAAATCCCAAATATTACAGAAATACCAGCTATAACTTCTTCATCCCCCTCTTTCCCTTCTTTCCATTCCTCTCCTCCATTTCTAGCCATATCATTACAAAAGCTTAAAAAAAGTCTCCCAAAGTGAAAAGTCCAGAAGCATTTTGCCACATACACAATTATGTCCCACACTGTAAAGCAGCATATGGAAAAGCTTTTTCTGCATGTGAACTATGGCAGACTTGGGGAATAATGCTGGCTTAACAGCCTCCCAAAAGATATACACTAAAGGAATAAAGTGATAATATAAGGGATTCTTCCATTAAATTCTCTGATGTTTGTTATCTCACAGAGACACTGGTTCACTGAAATCACTTGTGAGGGCAACCTTTTAGAACCAAACAAAGACAAAGGGGTGCTGTCAGAACACCTTCAAAGAAGAAAAAAAAAACCAAACAGATCAAAGCATTTTTTAGAAAGAAATACAAAGATATCCATCTTCTGACCTGACCTACTGGGCATGCAAAATTTATAGTGGTTTTTTTCATAACTGAAAACAAAGTCTCAGATGAACCAAGGAATGATTCACTGTTTATCTGACATACGAGAAGTTTTAAAGAACTGCCCCAACACAGGCTATACCAAGAACTCCCAGAGTTTTGGCTGCTGCTTTGTCTATTTGAGCCAAGCTTTGCTGGCAAAAGGTTATGTGAGAGGCCATTTTCATGACACAATCCAAATTGGTCTGTTTTTCGCCCCTTTCCTTTGAGAACCAGGGAAAAAGCTTGGTCAGCTATATTAGCTATGCTGCAACACTCGGCCTTATTCCCAACAGAAAAAGAACAGCCCTTCCACAGACAAAAGAAGAGAGAATTTTGTAGGCAAATGGCATTGTTGTTTTCGGAACACTCAGTCTCTATCCTGACAAAACCACTTTAATCAGCCTGAAACATATGATATCACTCAGGACATATCTAAGTAACTGGTACTCCCATGCCATCCCTAATCTAAGTAGGTTAAAAATAAAATGGTGACAGCTGTAAAATTAACAGGAAGTGAAACTTCACCGAATCAATAAAGCATTTCAACATGTTTTTAAGTTTTGTCAAGTTCCACTTTAAATAATTTTAGAGCAAATGGCTAAAATTTGTAAGAGTAATTAAGGAACCTGGGAATGTTTTGAAAAACTGACACAGAGAAGTCCATGGGAGTTTGTTTTGTTGTATAAACTGTGAGATACACAATGGCAGTCTAAGAACCAGATATTCAAAAGGTTAAGTGCCCAGTCTTCTTTGATACTACTATAGCAAAAACTATGCGTTCCTGAATTTCAATTCTTTTGCAGAACTTTCATATAATCATTATTTTTCAGTCTTGGAAGAAAAGGAAAAGAAATGGCATTCTGTGTTTTTTCATGACACTGTATATATGGTCAAGTAGGACAAAACCTGGCATTTTAAAGAAAAAACCCACAAAAACCCAACAAACTCCTAAGACTTTTCACTGTGTCAGACCTAGGCATTTTACTGGTATTTCTCTAGCTCCCATTTGCTAGAGATTAAAAAAAAAAAGAAGAAAGAAAACTGATTGAGTTACGTAAGTACTTTTTGAACATGGGAAAAAATAACTTGGTGGGGAAAAAATCAGGTATTTTTACTTTTTTTTTAGGAATAAGTTCTAACCTGGCAGTGTATCAAGCAAGTAAACTCCAGTCATAATGTCATTACAGTTTTGCTGTTTCTTCAATGAGCACAGCAGACCAAATTCCTCATTCAACTGGGCCTTCATTCAAAAGTGCATGATAGACACATAATCAATACTTTATGGGGAAATCCATTTGGTGCAAACTGCTTTAATCTGTATGTGCAGATGATAACTGAACTTAGAATTCAGAGGAGCAAGACTGCAAATTCCTATCTAGTAATAATTGCTATGTTAGCATGAAAGCATCTAGCCTGGAATATAGTGTTATCAAAATAATTACATTTATAAGTCTTTAATCAGTCCAAAGTAATTAAATACAGCCATTTTGTAATAAGCATCAAACACAAACCCAAATACTTTAAATGATCACTAATATACTTCCTCACTTCACTTGTAGTTCTGTTATTCTTCTCCTTTCATCCACTCCCATGTTACAGTTGAGTTTTGTCACTTGTCTCCTCTTTTTTCATTGTACTTACATAATCCTATAGTTTTGTTCCTTGTCCTTCTTTTTCTCACACTCCCTCTTCTACCATAATGTTAGGATTTTTCTCAAAGTAAAAAGACTCTTTTTCCCCCCAAACAAGAATAATTATCACATTTCTTCCCTTTATACGTAAGATTCTGTTCCAACAGAGTCTGTTTGCCCTTAGTACACTGGCTGATGTGGAAACTGAAGGTGGTTTCCTCAGTACTTTACATGAAGAATGCAAAATGTTCCTTTTTCTCTCCACTGCTATTTTCTGTTGATGCCATCACACTGCCTTCCATATGCAGTTTGTTTAGCTTAATGTGTCCTGATAGATTGGAAGGCAGGAAGAAATTACTGGCTTTGGCTATAGACCCTTGATTAAAAAGAGGAAGGCTTTGCTGCTGTGGAAAGGGAAGGTTTTCAAGGGCAACTGACTCCAGTATAAAAGACTGAATATCTGTGCACAGGCAGAATAATTAGAGATTAGAAAGGCAAATGGAAAAAGGAAAAGTCAGATTAGGGCAGGGCAAGTGTAAGAGTGGGTTGAAATGACAATCATAGTGAAGACACATTACAAAGTAGGGGATAGTTATTGCAGGTACTGACTCATTCACAATAAAGAGTTACTGCATGATGCTTTTCACCTTTTATGTCTCAAACATTTAATAGTATCATTGAAAGATTGTTTTGAATGTTGCAACTTGTCCTCTAGGCAGATGAAACACACAGATTGTGTCGCCAATGTTGCCTTGGAATTTATTTTTAAAGTAAACTGCTGTTTTTACCAATACTTTCTCAGGGAAACTGTCAGTCTCTTCATACAGTATCCTTTAACCTAGCATGAAGAGAGAGTAGGAGGTAGATTTTTAGACAGATAACTATAAAAGCTTGACATGGATGAGCAGAGAAACACAAAGAGGGTAATTATTCATAGGATTTGTCTCTTTTTACCAACTACCACACCTACATTTTTTTTTCATAGCTGATAGCTAGGCACCTGGCAGGGAACAAGAACCCCATTCTGCTTTTGTACATTGGGCAACCTAAGAACCAGAATGAGAAAAAAAAGATGCTAAAAAGGAAAAGGTAAGTTTCACTCCAGGCAAGAAATGATTCCCAAAATCATATTTTGTCAGGAACAGTTGTCTTTAACCATGCAGAAAAATTGCAAGCAGATCTGAGTAAGAGCAACTCCTCAGTCTTATTCTGGAGATCTATTTTGTTGAGGAATAATTTTAAATGATATAATTTGCTTATATAACTCAGAATATTCATAGCAACTCCAGCACATCCACATTGCACATCCTGAACCAGGCACAATATCCTAAGTATTAGTGCCAAATAGTTTATATATCATACGGTATAATGAGTAGTCAAAAATGCAAAAATAGTTTTACCACTACTTTTGCCCTGAGTTGTCTGGGAAAACTTAGAACATTCAAAGCCATTACTTGTTTCATGTAATCTGTATGTTTAAACTTGCACAACTTCAGAGATGCAGGAAAGGTAAATCTTAGTAAGATGCTTTAAAATCCTCCTGCACAATAGATAGAAAACTAAGTTCAACTGATTATAAAGTATCTAAAAGGGATTTCTTCCCTGTTAACTATATGCAGTTTGTGATTGTAAGGAAATTCAGTGGATCTCTAGGGTCTTGTCTTAAATTCCTGCCATTCTGTGTGACCTTAATAAGTTAGAGGGATGGGACTGATAAGGGACTAATGTTCCAAGATACATGAGCCTTTCACCCTCTGGGCTGAGTGTGGTCATGACAGGCTTACATTGCCTGCATGCAAAAGAAGTGCAAGTATAGGTCCCAAACAAGCAGTAAACCCAGTGAGGAGCTAAAAGTTGTGTTGGGGGAGACTCTATGCACATAGATGTGTGTGAAGTCCCACCCTGGTGCTTGGCACCTTTACACTCTTTGGATTCAGAATTTGGAGTCCTCTTCTGGCAGTGAGTGCCAAAATCTGTTCTTTAAAACAATGAATAAAGAGTCCCTGTAGCTTTTCTAGTCTGTGACTTCATTTCATGTGGCTGCTGGTCACAGCATTTTTCTTTGTGTTATTGCTGGAAAACACCAAGGCTTATGTTAACAGAGAGCCTGCCAAAGGTGTTTAAAAGGCCTTTTGACCTGTCAGCCAAAACATTCCCAATAAGCAGTATTCATTTTCTTTCAAAGTGCAGCTGGAGGAAATAGTGTCCATCTTGTCCGTGCTGCTACCCAGTGGTCAGAGCACTGGCCTGGAAGTGGGAGTTCCTGAAGAGCATTCATGCCTCATCCCTCACGATCATGTTAGACTGGGAGGAGGAAGAGCAGGAAGGAAACAGGGAGTCACCACCTTTTTGTTTGAAGTTATGATCCTATTCCAAAAAGCATGTAAGAGTCTAGAACAAGGATAATGCAGCTGAGGAGATAAAGCAAGGACGTGTCTCTCTCATCTAGTTTAATCATCAAAACAGGGTCTGGGGGTTTATTTATGTATTTTTTGTAGTAGTTCTTGGATAAAAAACAGCACTGGGGCTTAAGACGAACTACCAGAAATCAGGAATAAGTGCCTACAGCTCTCTGTCTGTCCTTCCTTCTAGTTCATACCACGGCCACCCATTTGCCATGCTTTCCAATAGGGCACAAATTTATCAGCTGAGGTGAAGAATGCTTCCTTTCCATTTTGCAGTCCTTCTGAGCACCTGGGATACTCTTCTGGGAGTTAGGAGGTGTTGACATAAATGCCTTTGAGCTAAAAGCTGATTGTCTCATCACTGGGTTACTGTACTGAAGGTGAGTAGTCTACCAAATACAGCCAGGCACTGAAGCTAGCTGTGGCTACAACAGAACCTGACAGGCTTGGAGAAGTTCCACTTGGCTGGACCTCTCCTGGAGCTGATCCACCTACTTCCTAGACACAGTGGGCACAAAGCAGGGACAGGGACCAAGAGACCCAGTTTGGGGCAACTCTAAACATTTCTATTCAGAAACAAGAGTAAGAGAGTTCAAGTGACTGCTATACGGAGTTTTTCAGAACTGAATTTTTAGTTTACCCATACTGTTTTCTTAGTCTTCAGTGTTTTGGGCTACATTTATACAGTGAAGTACTACATTTAAACAGTTAAGTATAAATGTGGTGTTGCCAGAGTTGGCATAGAGTAGCAGGACTGTAAGTTGCCTGTAATTCTGGTACATCATAGCCCAGCTCTTCTCAAAGCAACCCACCCTTCACCATAAACCTATTCCACAGGCTTTCTGCATGAAAGATTTAATCTCCTAAGAAGCAGCCAGTAGCTAACTTACCCATCCCTGCTGCATTTGTGACCTCTAAGGAGGTAGGGTGGCAAGAGTTTGGTGCAAAATAGGCCAGAGCACACACTAGATTTAGAAGCACATGCTCAGAAGTAAAAGAAGGCCACATTTTCTCCCACACAGAATCACAGAATGGTTTGGGTTGGAAGGGACTTTAAAGATCGTCTACTTCAACCCCCCTGCTATGGGCAGGGACACCTTCCACTAGACCAGGTTGCTCAAAGACACCATGCAACCTGGCCTTGAACACTTCCAGGGATGGGGCATCCATGTCATCAAGAGTTTCTTCCTAATACCTCATCTAAATCTACCCTCTTTAGGATTAGACCCATTCCTCCTTGTGCCATTGTGAGCCATCCCTCCCTATGTGCCCCTGCAAAAAGTCCCTCTCCAGTTTTAGGTACTGGAATGTGCTGACAGGCCTCCCCAGAACCTTCTCTTGTCCAGGCTGAACAACCCAGACTAAACTCCAGGCTAAACTCTCTCAGACTGTCCTCTTAAGAGAGGTGTTCCAACCTCCTCTGATTATCTTCATGACCCTACTCTGGACTCACTGCAGCAGGTCCATGTTCTTCGTTTGTTGGGAGACCCAGAGCAGGATGCAGCACTCCAGGTGGGGTCTCGCAAGAGCAACGGGGCAGAATCACCTCCCTCAAACTGCTGCCACACCTCTCTTGATGCAGCCCAGGACATGGTTGGCTTTCTGGGCTGCAAGTACATATTGCCAGCTCCTGCCGAGCTTCTCATCACCAACAGTTCCAAGTTCTCCTCAGGGCTGCTCTCAATCCATTCTCCATCCAGCCTATATTTTTGCTTGTTATTGCCGCAACCCAGGTGTAGGATTCTACACTTGGCCTTGTTGAACTTCATGAGATTTGCACAATCCCACCTCTCCAGTCTGTCAAGGTCCCTCAGGATGGCATCCCTACCCTCCAGCACGTTGACTGCACCACACTGCTTGGTGTTGTCAGCACACTATCTGAGGGTGTGCTCGATCCCACTGTTCACATCACTGACAAAGATGTTTAACGGATGTTAAACATCTTAAGCTTTAGTTTGCTCGATCTTTGAGGCCAGTCTATTAAAATGATATACAAGTCTGGGCTTGACACCAAGCCTGAGCCTTGTTCAAAGGCAGTAGAGGAGTAGCCTCTGGCTTTCTGGTGTCTCTCTGCAAAAGAGGAGTCACACAACTTTATTTCCTCAGAGGGTGAAGAAAAACGCATTATACCGTGGAGTGCTATTTATTGTGGCAACGTGCCAATACTCAGATCTAAAAAAGGAGGATGAACTTTTAGCAGAGAGTGGTGCCATCCTAGGTATCAACTATTTGAAATGAAGTAAGCCTTAACAAAACCGGGTGAAAGCAGTTGAAGGAAAATAATTTAAAAAGCCGTTCCTTCTAAACTGAATAAGTGTTACTGTGTTTTTATTAGTTTTCCAGTAATCGACTACTGCATTCTGCAGTAAACTTCTTTTTTGTGACATACAGAAACTGGAATGCAGTTTCAAAAGCAACTGTATTTTAGGCCTTATATATTAGAAAGAACATGGATACAACCACCACTGTATTTTCAAACATAATTCTGCAATGGGATATCATTTGCATATGACTGTAGAAGTCCTTATCTAGTTAAAACAAGAGGGAAGTTGAAAAATCATCAAGGAAGGAAATGCTGAGGTTTAAAACAGCCACAAATTTGTTTTTCTTCAGCTTATCATTTTGAAAAGTCAAATGCTGTAATTCTGGATGAGCTGCCAGATCGTTTCCTTCATAATTCTGCCTTTCTCTTATCCATTCTTTAAAGATCAAAAACAAGCATATTAACTTCAGTCAGTGAACACACAAATCAAACAAACACATTCCCCTAACTTCAGGCTCTAATTAATTTCACTGGTAGTCTTTGACCTTGATTTCCACAATGTCTTGCAGTGCACAAAGCTTGACCTGCTATCGGAAAACTGCAGCGGTTTGGTTTGGAAAAAATAAAGCCACCTTCATCCCCATTACCAAAGTGCTACATTAAAATCTGTAAAACAGAGGGTTGAAATCTGAAGTTAAGGCCTTGGAGCCAGTTTCACAATCTGTTTCCTGTAGCCAGAGTTCATTTGCAGCCAGTGGAAAAAACAACTTCTGAAAGATAAAAGGCAGTGCTGTGACTTTCAATCAATCTTAGCATTCAGCATGTGAATACAGCCGTACCAAAGCCTAAACCACAGCTCCAGTTCTGATTCTGGTTCACTTTATGGATTTTGGACATATGCAGCCATTGTCAGAGACACTCAACAAGTGCAAACTTATCACAGGAAAAATAAGATCTATCCAACTTTTTGAAGATCAAAACTTAGATAGAAATAAAGCAAACATACCTGACATGTTTATTCACAGGAAAATGGGAGATCGTAATGAGTGACGACAGGATGGGACAGGAAGCTGAAGTGGTAGCTACTGTAAAAAAAACAAAACAAAAAAACGCCAACAACATAAAAGGTACTGGCAAAACTCTTTTCTTTGAACCCATCAGTTATGCTGGGTGGAGGCCTCAAGTGCTTAGAGAAGTCAAGACCCATGTTTATTACAGGTAGTGATGATTTCGGCAGATACATTGTTCACGAGGGTGCCAAAGGCCTAGAGGAAGCAGCTGTGTGAGCAGTCCAGGCCTGTCCATGCTGCCAAACAATAGCAATGAAGTCTCTTTGTAGAAAGGATTTTATGGGAAAAAGAGTCTGGTCTTCCTTGAAGGGCACAGGTAATGATAGAATGAGACTTATGTTGCAAGCTTTAGAGAAATGACAGAAAAAAAGGGATGCTAGATGAAGTAACCAGATTCTTTACAAATAAAAAAGCTGTTGATGGCTGCTGTTGGTGAGCTAGCCCAAGCTCTCTTCCTAGACTCAGAAGTGGCTTCTCTGATTCTCTGTGGCAGAAGAGTATCTTGTTCTACATTTAACTTCAGTTTTGAGGTTTGAACTTCAGAGTGGGAAATGTGTACGTGAGAAACAAAAAATGATTATGCAAGACACTATATAGGCGCAATGTCCTGTTCCTGATTTACTTCAAGTATTCTTTTGCCTTTCAGTATACTCAACATTTTAGTTTCACAGTTGTTTTAATGTGAGAGCTGCAAACAGCTCTGCTCTTGTTTCCTTCTCCTTTTCTCTGCCAAGAGGTAAACTGGATAGAGGAACTGACTTGTCTGAAAATTAACTTTATTACAAAAAAAAAAAGCAAAAAAAAAGAGCAGAAAAAAAAAAAAGCAAAAGCAAGCACCTTTTCCTCCTGAAGTAAAAGCATGGGAAACAGCAATGCCAGCCAATTTGGTGGCAGATTACACTTAATCATAGAATGGCTGAGCTTAGCAGGGATCTCTGGAGACCCTCTGGTCCAACCTCCCGGCTCAAGCAGGGCCACCTAGAGACCATGTCCAGGTGTCTGTGGAAGATATCCAAGGATGGTCACTCTACAACCTCCCAGCTCAAGCAGGGCCACCTAGAGACCATACCCAGGTGTCTGTGGAAGATATCCAAGGATGGCCACTCCACAACCTCCCCAGGCAGCCCCTGCGGGGGCTTTGTCACCGTCACAATAAGAAGTTATTTCCTGATGTTCAGGGGCACATCCTCTGTTTCAGTGCCCATCACCTCTAACACTGCCACTGGGCACCACCGAGAACACCCTGGCTCCGTCCTTATTGCACCTTCCCCCCAGGTTCACGTGTATGTACGGATATATATGGGTATATACACGGAGAAGGTCTCTCCTGAGCCTTCTCAAATCCAGGTTCATCAGCCCTTTCATCATTTGCACAAAAACACCGCCGAACTGTTGCCCAGTTCGACTATTCCGGGGATCCCCCTCAACCCCTTTCCCTTCCCGCCGGCCACCTGAGCTATACCCCAGGCTCTGCCTTGGCCGGCCCCTCAAAACGCGTGCGCCGCCGATGTTGCCGTTGCGCGGCTCTGAGGCGAGCGCCACACGGGCCATCCCTCCAGGCCCGGAGCGCTCTGCGCTGCCCGCCGGGACACGTAGTTCCCGCCGGACTCCGACGCGCATTTGGCCGCCGCGGCGCCGCCCTCAGGCCGGACTACACGTCCCAGCAGGCCCTGCGGCCGGCGCCGCCGGTGAGCGCTGGGAGCGGATTGGCTTCCCGCGCCGGGCGGAAGTCCTGCCCCCCGGCCGGCGCGCGGGGCTGCCGGGGGTCCGTGGCGGCCCCGGCGGGGAGGGCCGAGG